>JAWMAG010000008.1:15020000-15102500 GCA_037013455.1 Ceratitis rosa | reverse complement strand
AGAAGCAGGTATAGAAGAACCTGGATCTGGAAATGAATGGTGCAATGTTGATGCTTAATTGGCTATAATCGGCAATAAGCGATGCCTACGCCAGTAAAGAAAAATAATATTGCTGGTTGGTCTATTGAAGTTAGCCGACGCCAAAGTCCTTGATCCAATGAGATTCATTGAGAATCAAAATGGCTGGATAATAAAGCCTGTTGGTAAAATTATTGTGGCATCAGTCCCAAGTGATTTGGATAGCACCCATAACCTAACCTACCTAACCTAAGCTTATAAATGGAAAATACTTATACTTGTTCCTGCCACCAGGTTTGAGTATTCTAAAGCTAATATTCTCATGATAGAAATGTTTATGCATACTGGTGTGCAGATAGCTTGAAACTTTAAAAATATAATTGTTCCTCTCAGCCTCTAATCCACCCATAAAGTTACGTATGCGCACTGTATACCACGAACAGAACTGAAATTTAATACGACTGTTGAATAGAAAGATGTGTTAAGATTTGTACAACCTGGGGAGAATGCTCTGATAGTGGAGAATAGAATAACAGAATAATGAAGTGGTTAAATAATGCAGAAACCGAACAAAGCAAATTGAGTTATTCATTTTATTATCAGAAGATGAGCAAAATAAGAGACACATAAAAGACGCCGTAAAAAATCTCAATTACACAAAACAAACTACTTTTATTTGGCGAGTAATAAATTTTATACGTGACAATGAAAAAGTAAACCACAATTTATAGCAATAGTAGCGACTGCCACTACTCAGCTACACGTATGTGTGGTTGGTGATTGAAACTGTTGCTTTGCTTGTGCGAGTATGTGGGTATGATTGAGAGTGCATTTTTATTGCGAATATCTTTTCTGCTACTTTTCCATCAATTGTGTTAGCAGCAGTCTTTTTGGCACGTGCTCTTCTCACTGGCTGCTCAGTTAGTTTATTTACTTGAGTGCATGATAGTTTGCTTGTGTACTTTTGAAGCGACTTTTTCGTTATTTTTATTTTTTATTTAATTTTTTTTCCACCATTTTCACACCGACTGTACCGTAGACAACATAGTCAGTCTGCACAAGTGGATGGGAAGCTCTTACTTTTATATTTATTGCGTGCGCAACACAAACAGATCGATTGATGGCACTGTCAATATGTTTACTGTGCGTGTCGCTGCGGTTGCTGCTAGTGTTAAATATGGCGTTAATGGCATTGCGGTTGATGGAGTTAAAAAGGGCTGGTGAATGACATTTGCATACATACATATCCATATGCAAGTTCGCAAGTGTTTAAGTTTGTGGTTAGAGGTTTTTATTGCCTATCGGCATATTTGCGTAAATTTGTATATATTTTCACATGTGGAAGCATGTACATAGGTATGTATGGTATGTACATGTACATGTGTGCAGTGACAAGCGCATACCTCCTAGTGTGGGTTATGCAAATATTTGCTGTACACAAGTGTATTTCAAAGCTTCAGAAAACTTACTTTGTTGTTTACACTTTGGTTCAAAGTTCTCATATAGTTGCTTGTGAGTTTTCACAGAAATTTACAAAGTGCCGACTTTTTGCAATGGAAATTAAACAAAGAGAAAATTCTTAAAAAAACACTGTAAATTTTTTTTTTATACGGACGGTAAGACACATAGCGATACAACTACGCTCCTTCGAAATAAACCAAATCTTCACTTCCTAGACACTCAGGATTGACCAGTCTGCCTCAACATTCGGGAAAACAAGTACTTAAGACTTTTTAATTCGTTTATGTCATGTACGAGGGGCGCCTGATTTTTTCATGGCCTAAAGCACTTAATGAAACAATAGTATAGTTTTATTTTTTTTTTTAATTTTTCAACATAGTCTCCCTCAAATGAGATACACTTTCCACACCATGAATATAATGACTTTATGCCACTGAAAAAATATTCTTTAGATTACTCTTCAAAATCGTTTTCTACGGCCTTTTTCATCTCATTGTCGTCTGAAAATCTTAGCGATTTAAATTTAAGGTCACTGGGAGCCAAGTCAGGCATGTAGGGTGGATGGTCAATTTCTGTAAATCCAGTAGCTTTTAAGGTATCACTCGCAAGCCCGTGCGGTGAAAACGGGTGCGTTGTTGTATGACTGCCTCACGCGCCTGACTCAACAAATTAGCTGAGTTCTCTATGGCAATGGTCAACTAATAATATTCTCTCGCCATCCCAGAAAATGATTGCTATCTTCGATACCGACTTTTTCACTTTAAAATTTGTTGGTGGCTTTTCCCCCATTTTTATCCACTGAATCGACTCCTGTTTGGACAAAGGATTATACTAACGAATCCAATCTCCATCAGCTATTACAATATGGTTGCAAATTTCAGCTAAACCATCTTGGTAACTCTCCAATCGTCGCTGCTTGTCGAGCGGCGTAAGTATTCACGGTTCATGCAAAATCTCTCCAGCTCATTTTTCTGCTATCTGCCCCAATTTAATTCTTCCATCAGCCATTACTAATTTTTCGACCTTCTGAACATTTTATTAGGTCACGACAGTCACTGGACGCCCAGGGCAGGATTAATTTTCACAGGTCTCTCTTTCTTGTTGAAACAGCCGAATCCATTTTTTCACCATCGTGTATAAGAAGGTAAAGTCCTGAAGAACCGACGACATCTCTTTAAAAATTTCCTTCCGGGAACTCCTTTTTTTCAAGGAATTTAATTACAGGACAATGTTCCAAATTGTGAGAATTTCCAGTCTCCGTTGACATGGTGTTTTTGCTTGCTCCAGGAACGAAATTTTAAAGAACTCGAAAAAAGTTGTGTTATTGATACTAATAATGAGTGCCGCAATTAGTATTACGAGTAACAATATGATGAGTCACCTCAAACTACCTTAGATCCCGAATTTATCAACTGACATTCTTGTTGTTGTTAGCCTGATATCTACGACTTCAAAGTTATGTGTCTAAATCCACACTGATAAGGTCCAATCAGTTTGTTGACAGTGGGCTTGAGTTTTTCACACAATACCCTTGATAGGACCTTATAAGCGATGTTAAAGAGGCTTATTTCACGGTAATTGGCGCAGACTTTGAGATCGCCCTTTTTGTGGATTGGCCAGAGCACACTTAGGTTCCAATCGTCGGGCATGCTTTCATCCGACCATATTTTGCAAAGGAGCTGATGCATGCACGATGTGATCAGTTCTTCACCCCCGTATATGAATAGCTCGGCCGGTAATCTATTATTCCCCGCCGCTTTGTGGTTCTTTAAACTGGCGATTGCCATTCGGTATCTTTCATAGTCGGGTAAGAGAACAACTTTTCCATCGTCATCAATTAGGGTTTCGGGTTCACTGCCATTCAGCAGGCTGGAGAAGTGTTCCCTCCATAGCTTCAGTATACTCTGGGTATCCGTCACTATCTCACCCCTCTAGACACACTACTTGAAACCTTCCGTAAGTCGCCGTATCTTTTCGTAGAATTTTCGAGCATTACCTTGTCGGCCAGCTTCTCAAACTCCTCGTACACACGCATTTCGGCCTCTTTCTTTTTTTTTTGTCTGCAAATGCGGTTTGCTTCCCTCTTCTGTTCTTGGTATATATCCCACCCCGCATGTCTTGTGGTCGATCGTAAGATTGCGAGGTAGACAGTCTGTCTTCTCCTCACCGCGACGCGGCAGTCGTCATAGTACCAGCTGTTATTCCGACCTTTCCGAATTTCAATAGTATCGTTTGCAGCTGTACGTAGTGCAATGCCGTCCTACAGTTCCTTTAAGCCGGGTTGGTGATGAGTGCTCTCAGAGGGCAGGTGTGTAAGTCGAGTAGAAAACCGCTCGGCTGTCTGTTGTAGCTTTTCAACGTCGAACATTCCTTGTTTTTGTTGACGGGCGTTCTTTGATACACAGAGGCGCGTGCGTATCTTCGCTGCGACAAGATAGTTAACCCAGTCGATGTTAGGACCTCGGGACGTGCGCACATCTAAAGCACTGGATATATGTCTTCCGTCTATCACAACATGATCGATCTGGTTGAATATTTTTCGATCTGGAGACAGCCAAGTAGCTTGGTGAATTTTCTTATGCTGGAATCTAGTGCTGCAGACAACCGCATTTCGGGCGCAGCCTAAGCTCATTTGGGGATGATGCGTCGTGAATGCTGAATTTTCCGACTGTTGTCCCAAAAATACCTTTTGTGCCCACCTTAGCGTTTAAGTCGCCATGTATAATTTTGATGTCGTGGCGGGGGCAGCGCTCATAAGTGTACTCGATGCGCTCGTGCATACCACAAAATGTAACTCTGTGTATCCTTCGAAGACAACACTTTTCAAAGCGGTACAAATGTATCAATGCTTGTGCAAACCGACAAAAACCTCCAGTGAATTTGAAAAATGAGACGGGTAAATCGCTTTAACATTCGCTAAAGATCAACAAACTCGTTAAGGCAAAAAGAGATAAATCTGACGGAATAGAGTAGCAATGGATGAAAGAAGCGCAAAGACAAAAAAAGGCGAAATACAATAACAAAGAAGAACAACAAAAAATTCCAACAACGAAAACTATAGCAAAATGGAAACAAAAACAAAATTACGCCAGCAGCTTTTTTAATAAGAACGAAACAGCCGAGAACAGCGCAAGCCATCAACGCCAACGCCTCCACACAGTTTCGCCGACACGCTGTGAGCGTCACAATCTGCATTGGCGCCTTAATATTACTCCCGATGGAGTCGCAGAAATATCCGTTTCATAAGCCACAGTATTATTTCCTTTGCTGCTGTGCTTTTTCGCCCGCGCCTGGTATACACTCTTACATATATCGTTAAGCTGACCTCTTTTTCGATACATTGTTGTTGTGCTTTATACAGATTTTTCTACTTTTTTTATTTCATTTTCTGTCCACCATATTTTTATATATATATTTTTTTCAGATTTTTTTTTCTCGTACATACAACACACTCGCGTTTCTTCTCACTTTTCCCATTCTTCTTTAAAAACAGCTGCTGTTGCTATCATTTCTCTCGTAATTGTTGTCGTTCTTGTTGTACGCCTTTCGCTACTTGGCCTGCGAGCAGACTTAATTTGATGCAGGCACCTAAATATACTAAAAGACACGGAAAATCCACTGGCATCCACTGACAAGAGTGAATGAAATATGGCCGAAAAGCTGATGGGGTTACGCAGATACATGGACAGCGACACCTACAGGCACACTCATACAGTCGCGAGTTTTTTTTTTTTTTTGTGTTTTTTGAAAGCGAAGAACGGTCGACTGTTTGAAGTGGAGAAAAAAGGGATTTGCATTAATACTCATATATGGTATAAACTCCGAAGAGCGCATATGGTAGATATGTATTTCTGTATGTACAAAGTACTCATACACCCACACAGAACACGTCAGTGACATGCAGCGTATTAACTGATAAAAAGAAAGCCTAAGCTTGCAAGAAGGTTACCACAAATAGGCGTAACAAAATTTTTCCCCAGCAACAATACATACAAATATATGTATGAATATGTGGCACACTTCTCACGCGTTATATGGTATATACATATATATATATTTTTTTTTGCTCCGTTAGGGAGTTACGCTAATTTGTCGGTCGTTAAATACTTGTATGTACATACATATACATATGTCTGAGGGTGATTTGTATGTTGACTGCTTTAATAGCGACACACAAGAAATTTATTGGATAACCAACTTGCGCAAATACACAACTATACACACACAATCTTCTATTCATTTACATGGAACACTTCTCTTTTTATTATAATAAATTTGCGAAATACATTTACTGTTGAAGGTTCATTTGAGGCTTTTCGTGGCCAATCTACATAAAATAAAAATCTTTGAATTGATCTTGAAGAAAAAAGAAGGAAGAAGAGCTGTCTTCAGTCATGCTGAAGCTGGTATGTTCTCATCCATCATCCATCTCATCTATCTGCAACCGCTGTCTCATGGTTTGCTGAACAATGTCAAAGTCACTGCTCGTTCCATCGGCTGCAGTAATCATGGTTCCCAACTCGTAGAGGACCATAGATTTTTTCTTTTGTTTTTTTTTTTGGCTTGACAGATCACACTTAGGTTCCAATAGTCAAACATACACTCATCCGAAAATATTCTACCTTCCTGTTACTTACGAGTAGAACTTGACATTTGTAAGCCACCATATGTGAATAGATCAGCTGGTAAACTATAAACTCCCGCCACTCGATTGTTCTTTAAGCGAGTAATTACTATTTGAACTTCAACAGAGTCTTTAACTGGACCTCTCAGAATGAGCCCAATATAGGTGCTTTATGCATCTGTCATCTGGATTGTATGTAACTATACTCTGATTTTGAAACTCTCTAAAAGTCGCCACTTCCTTTCATGGAACTTCTCACACATTTGAGGCTTACAATTTTTCTTTCTCGCTTCTCTTCAACTCTCGCTATAATAATAGCAGTCGCCAATATTGTTTTTTTATTTAATACATATATTTGCAATCTATTCATAGAACAATAAGCAAATTATTTAACAATGGGTATTTGACTTATATTATTGATCTCCAGTGAGTACAATAATAAAACATTACTTAGGTTTTTTGTAGTGTTACTGCTTCGAAACAATATTCGGGCAATCAGCCCTAAACGATTTGACAATGTTTTGCGATTCACGCTGAGTTCACTGGTCAACGATACATTTTTTGCCAACCCTCGCATTAAGGCTCCGTAGAAGAGGCTGCGGTTATAGATGCGCTCAAGGCATTTAAAGAAGGTATCTTTGGATTATTTGCTTGCTTTCTTCCACCGTAGAATGGCGCAAGTCAATGGTATACTCAAAAATATCACTATTAAAATTAAATAAAATTAATTAATTAAGAATTAAAAATTAATAAATTCGGTTAGACTACAAATCATGCTCCAACAAACATCCAAAAAAATTGAAAATTACTTTAAAATAAAAAAGTATGCAAATTTTTCTAATTGCGGGTGCTTTCGGCTAGGAATGTCAGCCGCTCCGAGTGTACTTCGAACATAAAAACTAAAGTCGCATAATTCAGGGTTAATTTCCATATTCAAAGAAAAATATCCTTTTTGATCGGATGTTTATTTCAATGTTTAGAAAACAATATCAGCCAAAGGCTGCCATAGATAGGCCTACAGAACCGTATCCTTTTTATGAGGGTTTCCTTTACCAAATCGCAAAGGCTGCTGTATGCCCTCACTAAATTCACGAATTCTATCCTCGAGGTATTGAATAGAAGTTGACCTGTTGGCGTGGACCATATTTTTCACATGACCTCGAAGGAAGAAGTCCTAGGGTGTTAAATCACATGATATCGGTGGTCAATTCGAAAGATTACACGGTCCGGAAACTTTCCCTTAAAAGATCAATGGTTTCGTTTCTTGTGTGGCACGTACTGCCGTGTAGTTTAAAGTAAACGTTGTATAGAACACAGATCTTTGCGACAGTTTTGCTTATTGATCTATCCATCGAGGGGAAAATGAGTAAAGATGATTTTTCGATGAAATTCCGGATTATTTTCATGCATTTCAAGGAAAGATACGACGTTGTTGGTAATCGGCTGGTTTGAATTCCTGAGTTAACTGAAGTTCATAAGCCTTAAGACACACGTTTTTATTCAAAATACGTTGTAATGACGTTTGTGGAATGCTCAAATGCACAGCAGCAATATTTTCAGTTATATTTGAGCGATCTGCATGTGATTTATTCTTCACATTATTAATTTGTCCCAACAGCTCCCTTTTTTACCAATTTCTTTGTTACAGTCCGATAAGGTCCTTTACGACGAGCGAAAAATGTTTTAGTTTTACTAAACGTCTCTGCCAGGTTTTAACCATTTTTATTGCCTCTATCGTTCTATTTTTATTGCTGGCGTAGCTTCAAATGTCAAAAAAATCCAGCTTTAAAGGTAATATATAGCGGAATATCCGGCTTTTCAAAATGACACGTCTTATTGGAAACTCTATATAAGCTATATGGCCCTCCATTTGTTGGAAACAAATCTACACAAATTGAAGGTCAAACTTCAGCGGTATATTGTAAATATATATACGTAAAAAAAAATATATATATTTATATCCATTTTACCATGCATCTATTTTATCATGTAACGTATACCTTCAGACACATTTCGCATACATTTTTTGGTAGATTGTTGCACTGGTAGAAACTCAACCATCTACTACAGCAACCGCTGCCAGAGTCATTTAAAAATCGAGCGCTTAAAGCTTATAAAGTTATCCCCGGTAATAATAACTTTAATTTTACTCACTTAGTAATATCGAAGAAAGAATGTTGCATTCCAATTTTACCACACGCCCAACACTTATTGGCTCAACTCTTCTGGCGTTCAATGCAAGGCGCCGTACGCCATTTTATAGCAAAGCACTAAAATATTGCCAACTGATTACATTGCCAAGAACGCTTGCATTTTTTGTGGGTCAATATTCCGAAGGACTTCATAGTGTTGGTGCATAGTTCAAAGTAACGTCGTAAAAATAAAATGATGAACTCACCAGGCAATCAGGGTGAACTCGCACATGCCGCAAAATAGTTTTTTCCTTAACATGCTATCCTCTGTAGTCAACGCCATGGCAAAGCGTTGAGAACGCTCCTTAGCGTTACTGCTATGAATAAATATGTGTGCGCGCGTGTGTGTGGGTGTGTGTGGGTGTGTGTGTTTGGATATGTAAAGTAATATAAAAATACACTGATTTCCTTCTTTAAGCATTTTGCGATTTTATTATCACAGCAAGCGATATCCCATAACAAGCACACTTTCATATACAGCAACAACAAGGCTGTGTTTTAAAATCACACAGATACTCGTCTATATGTGCAGAAAGGAAATATATTCATATGTATGAAACACTAAGTAAATATTGGGGAGGAAAATGCAAAAGAAATTGAGTCATCAATTCAAAGTTGAAGGGAAAGAAAGTAAGTACGTAAGCTTGTATGCAGCAGCTTTAAATAAGTAAATGAAAAAGTATAACGAAAGTGACAAAACGATGAAACAAGCTGATTCCAGTAAAAAAGTAAAAAAGAAGAAACCCAAATGATGATTTTTCATTTTTTTTTTTTTTGTTTTTTGTAGTTTTTTATATCTGTTTTTTCGAACTACAAGAACTCCTCGTTACTAACGTATATATGTAGCAAGAAATTTAAGCATCGCATAAAGCGAAAGGCGAGTAAAATGATAAAAAGAATAACCACAAAAACAAAGGTAGAAAAAATGGTAATGCATGATAGTAAAAATGGCCACAATATTGGAAATTGAAAACCATAAAAGTCAACCACACCACAAATGCTGAACCAAACTGCTCTAATAAATGCCACATAAGCAAAGGCCGCTGGGAAAATTTGTACTAAAATGTGCAAAGAGAACATCTCACACTCGGCCGATAATATTGCTTAGCTACAAGATGGCTCCTTGGAAGTGCATTAGATTTTAGAGTTTATGAAATAAATCTTTTTCAGAAGAATTTTCAATAATTCCCTTTATTTGGAAGCAGATTTTTATACCAAATTGCCAGACTAAGGAACAATATTATACTAATGTACATACATATAATGATAATCAGCGCATGACATATATCACTGTCATGTAAGATAACGAAATACTTGTGTGCCATTTAAAATAGTAATTTAATTACCGACAAAAATCAAAAGAAATACTTGTTGTTACTACTCGATATCTTGATACCTCGAATATATTTCGAATTCAAACTTAGCAAATTGGAAAATTTTAAATTTCACTTTTAAATTAAAGTATTCTATCTAACCATCGCCGGTAGAAAGTAATAAAAAATTGCCATATTTGGATAAAGTTTTAATACGCTGTTCACACAGCCACTCAATTAGCCCTTTCGACCCAGCTCCTAAGTCAGCTATGCAAAAAATTATATTTCCTGATGCTCGTGGTTACTTAACCCAAATTAAGGATTATTGAAGAAGATTGAAGACTTCTGGAATTACCGGATCACTAGACACTATGCCATTGGTTATGTAATGTATGGCATTGTAACCGAAAATAACTTTCCGAAAATTATTTTTTAACACTTCTGAAGAATATTTTTATGCCATTATAATTTGTGTTGGACCATAGGAGGATACCACTTTTTTATATGGGTGCTCCTTTCTTGCAAAGACAGCATCGACCTTTGGCTTCCAGCACAACCCAATGGCCACTCTCATCATATCTCTTCGAGTTTGGTGGATCATATGTATTTTTACCATGCTTGGAGCTAGTATTGGATGCAGGAGAAGACGAAATCGAAGGTTCCAAATCTATTTTCTCTACTTCCACATAATTTCCACTGAATAGTGCTTTTGTAATGAACTTTAAAAAACGGTGCAGCATTTAGCAACTTATTCGCTATTTCCATTTGAAATTCTATGAGTGGCATATGCTTTATAGAGCTTCATTAAGAGAGGTTTGCTGCCCCCAAGTACTTGTTGTATTCTGATACAATGGATAATCATAGCTGTCAGAAAAATGGAGCGATTTCTATATTTTTTTGAAATTTATTGCGTGGCGTCGACTCGGTTAATGCGGTCAATTATAGTTTTAAGGATCATGTCATTTTGAGATTCGGAAATCACATCCAAATATAAAAAATTTTTATATGTTTTATATAAAAATTATTTTGTGAATTTGTGTTCAGACCCAGACTGTTGAAGTGCACAGAAATTAGTCTCTTTTACAATCAGTTGAATCAAAGCTTCGTCTAAAAATAAACTGAAGCACTGTATACGGATATTCATTTCACCTCTTGAACATCGTCTTGAAGATTTTCGAACGGTGAGTCTTTTATCCCAAATTAACTTAATTTTTTATATCAATTAATTTTCTTAAATTTTTTGATGTTGGTCGAACCCTGGTCCTCGGAGTGGCAGTACGCAATGCTAACCATCCGGCTATCGCGTCCATAATAAAATTAACTCAATAAAAATCCAGGTGATCGTGCGTGTTAGAGGTGGCCTCTGTCAGCGTAAGCATATGAAGCATACTCGCAAGTTACTTGACGAGTACATCAAAACTAATCAACGATGGCTCTTTAAAAGGCTCTGTAAAAAATAGAATTTGCATAGAACTCTATTTTTTCTTTAGAATGGGTTGATTATTAATAATTCACTTGTGAAGTCAGAGATTTCATATGAGCTTAGATTTGAACTAACCTTAACTTATTAAAGTCAGTAATATAGGGTAGTAATTTTTTTTACTACATAGAGCTTAAAAAAATGTCTCTCGGACATTATTTGGAATAGCATAAGGCTTGAAATGGGTAGGATTTTTTTTTAAATATTTTTTATACAATGTCGGGAATTTGGTAGAAATTTTTTGTCTCGATTGCGTCGTGTCAAAAATTAAGAATTAGAACGAAAGTAGCTTTTTATATTCCGGCTTTAAAGAATAAAAAAAAAGTTTAATCATTGGAAATTATTTTACGGATATTCACAAAATTCTCAATTAAAATCTATAATTTTTTATTTGCGTTTGAACCAATTTCCGAAGCACTTGTAATACCCAGATTAAGGTATTTCCGAAACATGTGTTCGGTTTAACCATCGCTTGAGGTGTAGAAGAACGTTGAACTCACAGTTTATTTCTTACATATATGAATAAAAAGAAGTCATTCAGTGCCAAGTCAGGACTGTGTGGTAGATTATTCGTCAAAGCGATGATTTGAATGCTGAAGGATGTAGTGTTTCGGTTGATGTGTGAAAGTTTGTATAGTCGTGGTGAAGAGTGATCCGCTGGTTTTCCTGATTTCCTGAAAAGAAAGACAACTGACAGACAAATGGTTGTGCACCACTCAGAATTTACTATTTTCCGCTGTGCTAGTGGGGGGGGGGCGAAATTTTAAGTCTTTTCAAAAAACGGACAGAAGTTTGTTTGGAAGTGCTTCGTGCGTGAAAAACACACATTGGATTCGGCTCATCTTTAAACGCACATACACGTACAGCCGTCTGCTATTTACTTTTAGGCTCATATGCATAAATAAACCATTGAACAACTTGTGCCGATGTCAAAAACGACTCCTTTTTAAGCGACCGTCAAATTGTGTAGAATTCAATGTGGCCAAATTTTTCTTATACTCAAATGTTCATAAAATATTGAATGTGTACTGCTACCACTAATGCAAGAACAATTGATTTTGGAGTGTGCTAGGCTTCGATTAAATTCATCATTCCATCGATGAACAATTGTCCTCGATGGAGCTTCATCGCCAAAATTTGAATTAAGTTGTCATAGGGATGCAAATCCAGTGGAATACGAGTATACTCGTAAGGCGACCCTCATATGAAAAAAGTTAATTTTTTGTATATATTCGAGCTTTTTTTCGTACTTTTTCTTACAAATTCAATAATTCTTAGTAGTAAATATATAAATTAAAAGGTAGGTTACAATAGAAAATAAAGTTGGTATTCGTTCAACAAGTGTTTACGTTTCTTTCTGGCTTCTTTCTTTCTTTTCGTGTGGTTAAACACAAAAACAATGGATGAAATCAATTTGAAAGCATTTGTTCCCTGTGAGTATCTCCCCTTAAATATCTTGCCCAATCATACACCTACATACATATGCAACATATCAATTCTTGAAACACTTTGTTGCAACATGTATATATTTAAACATGCACATACATATGCAGAAGATAAGGCTTGCCTGCCGCCTGTAACTGCTGATCGTTCCCCAAGCAATTTCCAATGCACTTGCCAGAATTTCTTTTGGGGCTAATAAAAACGGTTGAATTATATTAAGTTCCATTTGCAAAGAAGCAAAATATACACTGCCGAAGGAGTAAAAGCAGAAAGTATCAATGTGGAAGTTAGTGAGAGAGATCATGATGTTCTGAAGTTTTGTGCATGCACTTTGTATGTATGCAGGTATATAAGTATGAGCAGCGATGGTTGTAAAATTTTTACTTTCACCAAAACAAAATAATAAATTTCTGCTCCGTATTTACTATTACTTACTTTAACTGCATTTTGAGAATGGTTTACTACTCAATGCCAATTCTTTCGGCTTTAGGAAATATTTTATTGGATGGTAACTATAATGATGAGAGAAAGGAAAGATTTTACAAAATTTTAACAATGGTTGTCACTTGTCTAAAATAATTTTATTTTACATTTTTTCGAACCAATCTAAAAGGATTTGAATGCTGCAAATATTTAAGCCACAGTGTAAGCACTGCATAGCCGAATCAACAATTCCTCGCTGTTCGAGGATTTTCGAATTTTTTAAACAATTTTTATTAACAATGAGTTTTTTTTTAATTTGGTCACGATTAGACGATCTACCGACGTGAAGTATCGTCGTCTAATCTTTTGGGAATATTAAAAATTTTCCTTCGTAATGAATTCAAGCTACATTGAACTTGAATTTTTGTCTTATGCTCAAATATAATAGTTTCGCTAGCAATCTATGAATCCAGTAAAAAATTTCAGTAACTTTCTACGACTTATGGATATAATAAAATTTTATAAATTTTATATACGTGTATATGTATGTAATAAGGGATCCTTTATGAACTCAATTTAAGCATGGAACCGCTAGAAAAAAATATAAAAATTAATGAAAGTAAAATGGAAGCCAATGCAGGCAAAAATATTCAATTTGTGGACGTTAAAATATTCATGCAGCAGTAATCAGAAACATTTGGCGCACAAGCCAAAAAATGTTTATCGATGTTAATAAAAAATCATTTGCCCACAATTTAAAAGGGCAGCATTACTAATGCGCCACCTCAGTGGAAAATATATAAGGAGCATTAAGGAGTAAAAGAAAAAAAGTGAAAAAATAAGCGTGCAATTATTGGTTGTCTGTAGCGCAGACTAATTCTCATGAACTAATTTACTTGTTTCTGCAGCTTTTGTTAATTTATTTTTTTTTTCAATTTTTTTTTCCTACTAACAGTGCTCTTCAGCGGTTATTAATGGCTTCAATTTTGCCTTAATGTCGTAATACTCATAATTATCAATTTTCCTTATTATGCGCCTTCATCACTGCATTTAGCGCGCACTTTATTAAACCTTCGGTTCACCGACTGGCGCCTGTAAAGCACACTTATACATCAACAAGTATGTTACACATACTAAAGTTACCCTGCAGGAAAAAAATATTAGTTGTTAACTATAAACGAATTAGTTTACTTTTTTACAGCAACTAGTTTATATTTCATCTACTTTCTATGTAGGCAACAGGTATTTCTAATATGGCGCTGTCCTACTAAATGTCAGTTGTCAGTTTAAGCATCAGTTTCATACTAGTTGAATACCAGTTCATATATACCAGTGAAACACTTTTTCGTTCATACAATTTGAGAAATAGTTCGCCCCAGACCAGTCTGGGTCGTATTAGTCAAAACTAGTTCGATTCAGGTAGATTTTAAAATTGTTTTCAAAAACTCTTTTCACGGGAAATTGACTAGGGACCAACTTATTTGGAAAAAAACTCACTTACGATTCATTTTACTTTAAACTAAATACATTATTCCTTTCCAAGAAAGGGATCAGATACCGATCTATATAATTGAAGCTTAACCAGGACTCTTCATCACTATTGAACATCTGCTATTGAACAAAATATTAAAGACCACAATAATATGTGGTTTTTGTTATAGCGGCAGGTCTAATAATGCATGGTCACAACTTCTAGTTACTTATGAGTTCTGCTGATTTTCTGTAAAACGATAAACTGGTATGAATTTATCGGTAAAATACTAGTTCATGTTCTATAATTTTTGCAAACTAGTCCAAATTTTACCGAAAAATACCAGTATAATTATAGTCTATGGCAAACTAGTATATTTTTTGTCCTTTAAATATTAGTAGATTTCTTGTTTACGGCAATTTAGTATCATTTGATTTTCAAAATGCCAGTTAATTTTTGCATACTAGTCTACCTTTTCCCTGCAGGGTATGAATGCAACTAATAGGTGGTATAATAACCAGCGTACATACATATGTGTACGTTTGTGTATATAAAAGCATATCGTCTCGTACATATGAGTATGCTATTACTTTCTGTCGGGATCAGTTCATAACGTTCGTTGGCGTTTGCACGGGCTCTTTCTCTCTTTCTATCTCTCTCTCTCTATGACGCCATAAACTCACATTAATTCCAATCGATTTTTAATATTAAATTGTTTTACGGAGGGCTGTGCATTAATACTTTGGACAGTTTGCAATTTTTTATTTTTCTCTATTTGCCATTTAAGCCATTATTGAATATTTTCTAGTAAACCGTACGTTGTCTTTGGTGGAAAATCATGAAAATAAATTGCATCCGTTTCCTTTGAACATTAATGCTCTGGCTTAAGCGTTGGCCAGCGGCAGGGCAGCTGCTTGTAGCTGAAGTTCTCATTTCGATGCGTTTTTTCGTACTAATTTTAAGATAATGTTTTTTTTTGTTAATATTGTTAAATATTTTAAGTATGTATTTGCTATTTACAAATAAAGATTTGTGTAAAACTACTGTAAATAATAAGCAGGTACTCGTATATATTAAGGTTTCGTAGATTGTGTTGAGATTATTGCATTTAATATAATTTGAAATTTATTGCTTCTCTTTCTAAGCTGGCGCAGACTACGCTTACACTGTTATAGCCGAGCTTTCAGCAGTGACCATAAATCTAATGCAAAATCTTTATCACCAAAACTCCTGTCGCTGCCTTTCATTTTTCATACCTCCGCATCATATAGCAACACGGGGACGACAAGTAACTTGTAGTATAATTATAAATATATTATATATAAGGCGTCAATAATAGGAAAGAATATTGCTGCAAAAATGGTCAATTTTTGATACTTTTGCCTAAGATTTATTCGAATTAGCCGCGGCGGTTACTTGTCTAAATATTTTTTGAACAAAATGTTAAGCCCTTATCTCTACAATAAAGCTTAATTCGTGGCCATAACGTCAGTTTATACTCTTTTTTTCTCCTGGAAAACCACATGCCAGGAAAACATGCTTTATAAAACTAGAAAAATATATTCGGATAGCTTGACATTCCCTGCCAAAGAGCGACCGAAATTAGAAATATTATTTTTTTATATTTATGGTTGTTGGGCGAAGTGGGACTCGCAATAAGCAATGCTAACAACCTGGAGTACATAAAAAAACTCAAAAATTGTGGGATTAATATGTTTAATTTGTTGGAAAATAGTTTTATTTAGTAAATTAGTATAACTACAAAAATAACTCAAATATAAAAATAATAATTCTCATATCTAAAGAGATCAGTTCTATGGGGGCTACTTGAGACTGTGTTCCGAATGCGACGATTTTCAAAATCAATATCTGTTTGTAAATATGTATGTGAAATAGCAAATTTCTCGCTCTGAGAAGCTATTTCGACGCCTTTTAATCCAAAGCCTCATATAATATAAACACCCGATTTCGTTGATTTTTGATAATAACATTTATTAATAGATACAAATTATTTATACCAAAAGATATTTGAGACGGGATATCGATTAAAGGTTTTACATCTAAACGAATTGGTTATATGTTGGCTTCATGTTATAGTTAGCCATTTTGTTGGGTTCTGACAAATGATCAATACAGTATAAAATTATATGAGTTTACCAAGTGTGATTAAAATATTTCAAAAACTGAAAACAACAAGCAGGCGGATAGACGAACATGACTACCCCTGCGGGTTAGGGGTTCAAGAATTTACCCGCGGTAAGGCATACCTGTCGTAAGAGGCGACTAAAGTCCAATAGTTCCCGCGACAGTCGGGTCTTTATACCGGAACGACTCGGATTTTTTATCCGGCCAAGGACTGTCACTCCCGCAACGTTCCCCAAAAAATATATTGAGGAATATTTTTGCAGTTACAACAACAACAACAACGAACATGACTAAATGAGAAATTCGATAAACTTACTGAGCAATTCATTTTATGCCATTAAGTCAAAATCAAACCATCGCTTATCAAATATTTACCAACTATTAAGTTATCATTTATTACTTATTATTTATTATTTATTATTTATTATTTATTATTTATTATTTATTATTTATTATTTATTATTTATTATTTATTATTTATTATTTATTATTTATTATTTATTATTTATTATTTATTATTTATTATTTATTATTTATTATTTATTATTTATTATTTATTATTTGTTATTTCTTTTTTATTATTTATTATTTATTATTTATTACTTATTATTTATTATTTATTATTTATTATTTATTATTTATTATTTATTATTTATTATTTATTATTTATTATTTATTATTTATTATTTATTATTTATTATTTATTATTTATTATTTATTATTTATTATTTATTATTTATTATTTATTATTTATTATTTATTATTTATTATTTATTATTTCTTATTTCTTATTTATTATTTATTATTTATTATTTATTACTTATTATTTATTATTTATTATTTATTATTTATTATTTATTATTTATTATTTATTATTTATTATTTATTATTTATTATTTATTATTTATTATTTATTATTTATTATTTATTATTTATTATTTATTATTTATTATTTATTATTTATTATTTATTATTTATTATTTATTATTTATTATTTATTATTTATTATTTATTATTTATTATTTATTATTTATTATTTATTATTTATTATTTATTATTTATTAGTTAATATTTATTATTTATTATTTATTTTTTATTATTTATTATTTATTATTTATTATTTATTATTTATTATTTATTATTTATTATTTATTATTTATTATTTATTATTTATTATTTATTATTTATTATTTATTATTTATTATTTATTATTTATTATTTATTATTTATTATTTATTATTTATTATTTATTAGTTAATATTTATTATTTATTATTTATTTTTTATTATTTATTATTTATTATTTATTATTTATTATTTATTATTTATTATTTATTATTTATTATTTATTATTTATTATTTATTATTTATTATTTATTATTTATTATTTATTATTTATTATTTATTATTTATTATTTATTATTTATTATTTATTATTTATTATTTATTATTTATTATTTATTATTTATTATTTATTAGTTAATATTTATTATTTATTATTTATTTTTTATTATTTATTATTATGTATTTAATTTATGATATGGTGTCTGTGGTACTAAAAGTCTAAATTTTTTCCGCCCAAGTGAACATATAAATATAATAATATAATATAAAAAATAAGATTTTTCAAAAATTGATATAAGCAGAAGCTGTAAGAAAAATAACAATACTAACACACCGAAAACAAGATAAAGTTTGGAGAAACAGACACAGACAGTGGCATCTAGAAGTTCACCGCATAGCATTTTTTATTATATTTAATTTCCCAGGTTTCTTTGTGCTTGAGCAAATTGAGTGAATGAAATAATGAGCCCACGACATACTAGTGTAGTGGTTTTAAAAGTTTACAATTTGCGTTTTACTAATTAAATTTTATACAAAATCCATAGTTTTAAGCTTTTATCAGACATACATGCGCTATATATTACACATATTATATAAGTATCAATGCTAAAACGCGACAACTTTAATTGCTTTAAAACCACAAAATGCCTAAACAAAAGTGTTGCCTATTAACTTGAAGCTTAAACTTTAAATGAGCAATTCGTCTTCCAATGTTAGTGATTACTCATTCCCTATCGAAAACCGCAGTTCCTTTTAATGGTGTGAATTTAAGTGGTTTTCGAATAAACGTACATACATGTATGTACATAGTATGATATAATAAATGGAATACTCACACTATTCACACTGTGTGCTGCTTTGTCAAATTTTACTTGCTTCATATCATCATTATATATAGATACATAAATTAATTTGCTACGAACACAGAAACAGTCATAAACTTTTGAAATTAAAGGCAGGACGTATACAAGTGAGTATGTACATATGTGTATCAAAATGGGGACAGGGAACCAATTGACATATTTGACAAAATTTTAAAGGGCAAATAAAAATTAAAAAACTGGCTGTGCTGTACATTAGGTTAAATAATTTTTATTAAAAAAAATTTAAGTACAATAAAAAAATTTAAGAAAAAAATTTATTTTATAATGATTTAATTTAAATCGTAATTAAATATAAAAGAATCGCAATAAATTCTGAGAAACACGAAAATCGGAATCAAATGGAATTAAAAATACATAGATAAAATAAAAAAAATAAACAAAATACATGAAAATAAAATAAAATAATGCAAAAAATGCAAATAAAAACTAATTAAATGAATTAAAAAATAAAACTAAAAAATTCAATAATATTAAATAAAATAAAGTAAAATAAATTTCAAAAAGACTTAATTAAAAAAAAATCAAAATAACTTAAAGTATAAGTTTTAAGATTCAACGAAGAGGTGGTGGGTGTCGATCCTCTTTTCCAAAATTTGGCGCATGGTTAAAATCTGATCAATGGTTGACAGGTCTAAAGCCACTCTGATAAGGTCCAATCAGTCAGGACCTTATAGACGATATTAAGGAGGCTTATCCCACAGTAGCTAGCACAGACCATGGAATAGCTCTGTCGGAGGGCTCTGTCCGTTTTGTTTTACTTTAGGCAGCCAATCGCTATTCGAACCTTGTCATAGCCGGGTAGTGGAATATTTTTTCAATCGTCATCGATTGGGATTTTGGGTTCACCATTTCCAGGTATTTCATGTGCATGCCATTAAGCAGGCTGGAGAAGTGTTCCCTCCACATATTCAGTATACTCTAAGCATCCGTCACTAGATCCCCCACGCATCTCAGCCTCTTTCTTTTTTTTTTGTCTGCAGATGCGTTTTGCTTCCCTCTCCCATTCTCGGTATCTATCCCACCCCGCATGTGTTGTGGTCGATCGCGAGGTAGGCAACTTGCTTTCTCCTCACTGCGACACGACAGTCCTCATCGCACCAGCTGCTTTTCCGACCTTTCTGAAATCCAATGGTTTCGCTTGCAGCTGTACGTAGGGAGCTTGAAATGCCGTCACTAATGCCGGGTTGCTTATGAGTGCTCTTAGAGAGCAGGTGTTCAATTCGAATAGAAAACCGCTCGTTTTGGGTTTTTTGTTCAGAAAAGTAAGTAAATTAAATTGAAATAATATAAAATTGAATAAAAAAATAAAATTCGATGAATAACTTTTTTATAATAAGAGCATGTTTTATGATTATAGCTTTATGTAAAAATGTAGTTTTATATGAAAATAAGTATATAAGTTTCTCTTTTGGCATTTTAAGGCTAAATCTCTGCCTCTTATATTTCTCATTCAAAGACTTAAGTTGCTCAAATAAATGGCGTGGCATTAGTCGCGGGATTTTCTCCATCAACTTTCACACGTGATTTAATTAAGCGGAATAAAGCAATGGTGTGCCACCGCTTATTATTTCCACACTAATGGTTGCACTTTCTACTTTCTACTGATTCTTGCACTTTACTTGCTTTTATTTTCTTACTCTTTATTAAGTAGACTTTGATAGCTTACCACTACGCTAGTTGTATTTGTGTGCATTAAGTCGTTAGTAGAAATGCTCACGAACCTTCCTAATGAGCGGCTGAACTCCATAAGCACCACTTTCGACTATTAGTTGGTCATTTGTGATAAGTGCAAGTGAAGCAGAAAGGGAAAACCAAAAAGTTGAAAGCCGGAAAATTGGTCAGATGAAATTTATGTTAGCCTTCTTATGCAGTCAGATTGTTGAGTACAAAAGTGATATTGTTTGTAAAAAAGCTTTTATTTGCTTCGAAAATATCAACATTTCATTAGACACAGCTTTATATATTATATTTAATACATATTATGAAAGTTCTTTCAATGCAAAAGCTGCTGGTCATCACTCGAGCTTGCCAACATTAGCAAGTGTTGTCTACTCACGTACTTTTCAGAAAAGTATTTTACCACATTTTTTAAACCTTATATGATACCGTTACTTTTTAAATACAAATACGGTTTCAGATACCGAAAGGTTTTAGTAATGGCAAACCATATTTATACATTTCTATCAATATTGCCTTTTAGTTGAACTAAAATGTCTGAATGATTTTCAACTCTTTGCTAAGTAGTGCAATTGCGCTTTGAGTATTTTGTAAAACTATTTGAAAATTTTCCATATTTCTCTTGCTGAAGGAATTTATTTCAAAGCTGTTCCGGTTTGTATACAATATATTAGCATTAAAAATGAATGAATGCACTTTGAGTAGTCGCATTTTCCAAGTATGCGTTATAAACTTTACTGTTCAAGAGATTTGCTGCCAGACATTTGAAATGCCGCTACACACTACAAAGTAAACTATTATATGCCGATAGCACTTACAGTGGAAAATATGTATAGTAAAAATGCACAGACTACATATATATGGTAAATGTATAGATATGCTGGGAGGCTAACTAAAATGCAATGGCATGCATGGGTAATAAACATTGCGTATATTATTAAATATGCACATGTATATGTAGAAAATATATTAATACTTACAATATTGTCAGGAAAATATATCTTACAGTATACACATACGTATTTATGTATGGTACTCGTATGTACATTCTTATAAGTCATGTTTAATGTTTCCTGTTTCTAAGTCAGCTGAAAATAATAAAGCAAGAGGAAATATATATGTATACATATGCATGTGTATGCGCAAATAGTCCGCAATGCGAGCTTTAGAGTATCATTTATAGCAATAAAAGCAAAACAAAAGTAGAAAAATATATGCGGATGTGTCCACTTGAAGCCAACAGCGTTCACATAAAATGTTACTCATACGCACTGGTGGTCGCAATATCAGTCAGACAGAATGTGATAATGCAAATAGATAGATCAATGTAACACGCTTTGCTTTTTCTGAAAATATGCTTAATACAATAAGTATGATTAAAAATATGTTTGGTAATGTATTTATTTCATTTATTTACTATACAAAAATATGAGTTACTTTTATATTTACACTAGTCAACAAATTTAAAGATTTTTGTGTCACATGAAAACTTATATCAAATTTTGTGTACAATAGGATCACCAAAAAGTAAAATATCAATCAAAATCAAAAATCAAGCTTTTATTCTGACATCAAAAAATCTACGAGGGTTGCATTTTAATTTTAGCGATTTATAATTTCGACTTGGCATCGAATGACATTTTTTGTTACCGTACGTAAAACTTAAAATGAGGGAACACGTGAAGAATGCACGTTCTGGAGATACCCCAATCAGATTGGCAAAAGTTATTCGGCAATTGGTTCAAACGCATGGGAAAGTATTGTATATAGATCTTAATGGATAGTATTTTGAATAACAGTAAAACGATTTTCGACGATTATTATTTTTTTGTTCTCTAATCCCGTCACAAGGGCCTTATTCAAATGGTTCCAAACGATTTTTTGTGCAATCTTTAGCTCTTGGGTAATCGAAACAGTGCTTACATGACGGTCGGACTTGACAATGTCCATGATATTAACGACCTTTTCGACAATTGGACTTCTACTCGGTGAAGCATATTTTACATCAAAACATTTCCAAGCAAAACTGAATCAACCAATTACAAAACTGTCAGAAAAACTTCTTTAGTACGAGATATCATCTTTCTAAGGCTATCTAGCTGAACCCGATCGGATTTATACAACGCGAAATACAGATAAATAACTCCATCGATTGGAAAAAAGATGGTTTTATTTTTACTACACCTGATGTAATGACTAAGGAGGACTACTTTGAAGAGAACAGTATTAATGCAGATGAAAAATAAATATTTTGTTTATATAAAATACCTGATAATTTCGTGAAATAACACAGTATATTTTAAAAAATTTTGAAATTTAAGAATTAATAAAATTTTAATATTTTTTAAGTTTTTCATTAGAAAATTTCAAACTATTTTGAGAACATATGTACTTAGCTGATAATTCAAATACATGGATAATCTGGAAAAAGTAGAACTTTTTAAAAACGGGACTTTTGCAGTGGATATTAATTAGCAAAAATATTCCCATTTTAATAAAAAAAAACAAAAAATTCGAATCAACAGCAAGAAATCTAAGGATTTTACCAGTAGGTAAAGAAGGCTAGAATCCGATGGAAACCGATTCTTTGCTTTAATGGAAAGCTAAAGTTATGTCCAACATATTTACTCTTTTGTAAGAACGTTTTAGAAAACAACATTTTGTTTCTAATGTGCTTCTGTCTTATGAATGCATTTATGGGGAACACAAAGCATCGCTCGGTAAAGTACATACTTGACTTAAGTTCGAGTTAGTGCACTCAGAGCAACAACATTGTGATGCGCAGTAAAAAAGCAGCACACACACATACATATGTATATACGAGTACATATAAGGTATGTGTTCCTATAAAACCAGTTTGGTCCATTTAGTACAATACAAAACTCACTTTTAATCCTTTAGTCCTGCTGGTTAGTACTTCCTTAACGTTTGTCGTTTACCCACTTAAAATTACCGTTCCCTGTTGTTGTTGCTGTGTTGATACTCAAACATATTCAGCTGCAATCAGCTTAGTGAAGTCATATGTTTCCGTCATTTTTAAGTGTTGTTGGTTGCTATGTTGTTACCCTGGTCCTGCACAACTGTTGTGGCAAATGTTTGTGTTGTTTTTGTTGCTTTGACTGCAGTTATTGTTATACTTTATGCTTGGTTACCTTATTTTTCCGTTCTTTTCTGTACTCAGTTCCGGCAGCGTTGACGCATAACGTGTAACCCTTTTCAGGTATCCCCTTATTATGCTGTGCTTTATGTTATGACTTTTACTTTTGGTTTTGTTGTTTTTATACATAAGTAGTCAGTGAAAGAATCTAAGATATATAACATTTTTATTGTTTGCTGCCATTGTTGACGTTACTGTTTTCTTGAGTGGCGTGTTGTTGCAATTAGTTTTCTTTTTGTTGTATTTGTTGCTGCGCTGTTTAGATTCAAACTGCATTATTCCTGCATTCTTAATAAGAGCTGCATCTATCGCTCTGCTCTGCAGTAAAAACAACAATTTGCTACGCAAAACAAAAAAAAAACAGCGATTCTATGAATATATTATTTATTTATTTCTTGACATGCTGAGCAGTTATATACAAATACGTAATACAGAAACAAATTCTGTGATAGTTGTCGGTCGGATGGACATGCTTCTGGACTTCTTCGAAGAAACGTCTTCATTGGAAATTTTCTTTCTCTTTCACATGCTAATGTTTATCACTTCAACTCTCTGCCTATGCGTACCTATTGCAACCTTTTGCCCTCCACCTGCTTGTTAAAAGCTTTATATTTACAAGTTAGTCTGGTTAGATTGCAACTATTAAGACTTTTACATATTAATTAAGCCTCTGCGCTGCATAACTCTCTCTTAAAGAGCGCTTACAAGTGGAAAGCGTCACGCATGCGAAAGTGGAAAATATATGCCCTTCCTTACAATAATGTTACTGTGTCTCATACTAGATTCATAGAGATCTCGTTATCCATCACAATAAGGGATACCCCGCAATTCTTTTCATTTACAATTTTATTACTAAAGATTTCAGAGCTCTAAATGCGGCCTGGCTATTCCACAATATAAGAATGCAAATCGCCGACAGTTCCATTGAGTTGAGGTTATTGACAGCCTTATATCTAGACTCTCGTTCCACCTGGAAAACATTACAGTAGTCCAATTGGTTTCTACCCAAGATGAATATCTTGATACTAGTCGTGCAGTCAGTAAAGTTTTCAGATAGTAGCACCTTCTTTCTGATAGACAGAACCCCCTTAATAATTAATATGACTGTGGCCTATTAGTTTCCGCTGAAGCGTATTTGGGTCGAGCTCCTCCTCCGATTAGAGGCTTTGCCTTTTGATGTTTTACCAACGAATGCCAAACTTATAATTTATTCTAATCCGCTACTGAAAGGGCGATGGATTATTGTGAAGAGCATTGAATTTCTTGTCAGCTATACACTCGGAGTGCTTGACAGTCCCTGTCGATTGGTTTCCGCATAGAAAAATGCTCTTAAATAATTAAATTAAATTAAGTTTCTATAATTTTTTCAAAAACAATTTCGGGTTGTTTCTTAAAATTATCCGATTTATGTCAAATATGAAACATTTTGCTCGAGAAATTTCCTGCCACTTTGAAATTAATGTCATTATGTCTCTACTATAGAAACCCTTGTCTCCATTGGCAAAAAATTGAAACAATTAATTCTCACAGACCTCTTTTGAAGCCAATTTTGCACCCACCAAATCATTCGCTATAGACAGGAACAGAGAGTAATCACTTGGTAACAGGCCTGGACAATAAAGTGGAAGCATAAAAACATCCAAAAAAAACATCTACTGGCCAGTCACTATTGATGTGTATGTTCTGCCGTGGTTCTGATGAAACACAATTCTCCTCTTGTTGGACAATGCATAGCTCTTCTGGGCGATTGTCTCTTTCAGGCGGTCCAAAAGCTGAACGTACAGCTCCGAATTAAGAGTTAATCCCACCAAACACACAACAAACCCCTCTCGAGCATCAATTCTGGTTTCGAGATCATTTGTACAGGCAGGCCCACTCTCCGTCGGTCATCAACGGTTTGACGTTACTATAAATGTTCACTTTTCATTACCAGTCATCATCGATTTCGATTAGGTCGATTTTGTCACGATTCAGCAACAATTCGCAGATGGATACTCGGTCCATAAAGTTTTCTCTGTTAAAGTATATGGCACCCATACTTTTTTAAAGAAGCTCCAAATTCACAACAGTGCTCACATGATGGTCAGACTCGACAAAATCCATTATTTGATTGACATCTTTGACAAAATTACCAGAACGAAATAGATGAAACCAAAATACTGCATGATTGACTGTTATAGGATCAGATATCAGTTTAAATAAACACAATTATATATATTTTCAGCTGTCCTGCTTGCGTGTTCGCTCTTATACTTATATAATGCGAAATGAACATCACTAAAGCCATCTAACGCAAAAAATTATGGATTATTTGTTACTTGAACTAATATATACATACATACAATATATAGGGCTTACGGATATGATAATTATTTTATTAGAAAACATAAAAGTTAAATTAAGTTAAATCTTATTTCCGCACTTTTTATTTAACACATATTGATTTATATTCCTAAAAAAAAATAAATATTGTATAATAAATATTTTTTTTTTTTGTTTGAAAGACTGCAAATTCATTTAGCCGATAAAACCATAATTTTCAAAATAATTCTATGAATTTAATCAGTCATAAGGATCAGAAATTTAATGTATCAAATTCTATACGTACTTTTGTTTGTGTTACATTTTATTGAAAATTAATTTGTAAACCTTTTGGCATTATAATTATTATATTCAGATTGTATATATTTGATTACTGCGCACTGAATCTATGTACACTTGTCAGTCATCATACTCGTGTACACAAAGTGTTGGAGAGTACTCACAATATTACAATGTGTTGCTAACAACAAAGCTACATGACTGTAACCTTAATCCGCTGAGGAAAAATAAAAAAATTTTACCTACATATATAAAATATTAATTTAATATTTGCGGCTTGCGTGTTGTAATTCAACTGATTTTTCTAGTGATTTTTTGCTAGATAAATGCCTAATAGTGGTTATTATTGTGTAATGTGGCAGTTACGAGTAATAATTTAGTTTATCACAACTTATCTATATGAAAATCGTTCGCTTAATAGTGTTAAATGAAATGTGTGTGCAATGCAAGTTTAGATATTTTTAGTTGTTTTCCCAATACACGTAATGAAATTATTGTCACAGTGAGTTATAGAAAAATTTATTATTGTTTCCTCACTGATTATATTTAATTATACGCTAATTTTGGTCTAGACTGACATAATTATTTCGCTATAAATAAATAAAATAAACAATTTGTACAATCCACTGCCAAAAGTTGTATTTAATGGGTTTTTCATTAAGAGGTGTTATTTTGAATGGTCTGTTATTCCGGTAGATGCCACTTTTGAAGCCGTAAATTTTTGAAATTTCACAAGTAAAAACTACATTAGTAATTAAAACGGAATGATATACGCTTCAACAATGCACTTAATTTCTTAAAATTCACGATCAAAATTTCATCGAAAAATCAACTTGACTGATAAGGCCCATTTCCACCTCGATGGCTAAGTGAACAAACAAAACTTTTACATCTGACGCTCAGGAAAACTAAGATTTATTGTTGTCCATCCTCACCGTGTAACTATTTGTTGTGGTTTATGCTCCGGCGGGGTCTTTAGACCTTACTTTACGGAATGGATTGAGCTTTCGAGAGATGATTAATAATTATTTTATGACCGGAATTGGATGGTATTGATCCGGACATTTATTTCAACAAGACGGCGCTACAAGCAGCGAAATGAAACGAAGCGATCTTTTAGGGTAAATGTTTCCGGACAGTCTCTCGAATAGTTGATCGCAATTGGCCACCGTGATCTTGTGATTAAAATCTTGCGACTTCTTCCTTTGTGCTCACGTGAAAGGTAAGGTTTCAAGACGTCATAGATGAATTTCTCGAAGCAATTGAGGAGATTTGGTGATGGAAAACTAATTTCAAGGGATAAATGGTCTTGTAAGCGGATATTTCGTTGATATTTTTTTCATTATCAATGACATATCTTCCTCTTTACATTGATTTAAACATCCGAACATTTATCCTAAAATTGCCATGTTTCTTTGAATTTATTTGCGATTTATTTGCTCTCATAAAACGTATTTTCATAAGGCTTTAAGGTTTCCGATCTGAAAAATGCTACATTTACGTTGTAATTTGTACACTTGTACTATTAATAAAGTACTGAGGTTTGAAATTTTATAGTCTATCATTTTACAAAACCATTTCACACTCTTCTGATATTGATTTTTAATAAAGTCTCATAAGACTTCATTATTTATTAACATTTTCTCAATTCCTATATCATCGTGAATTTCTTCATATTTCCAGCAAATCGAGTATCAATGCAATTAGAAATGATTTATATGTAACACACTATATACGTTTGTATGCATGCACATAGTGTATTGTGATTCCAGCTCATCAAGTGTGTATTGGATAGCAATTAAGGTGGTTTAGCGCAGTAATGAAGAGCGATGCAATTGATTGCAGCCATCAACAGTGAGCAATCAATAATTAATGTGAGTTTTATTGCTTTGAATTTCTCGAAAATTGCTTGAAAATTGAAATGTGAAGGTCCGCGTGGTAAACATGCAATCCTTGGTTCGCTATAATGAAAAATAAATGAGTGCATTTGTTTGATATATTTGTAGGTTGATGTGACAATACATGCTTATATGTATATGTACGAGTATGTATGCTTGTTATTGTGATAGAAGTAAAGAACAGAATATTCAAATCCACAACGAAACGCCGAGTAAAATATTTGCTTGATTGCAACGTCTCTCGATGAGTATGCCATCTATGTTTAATCCAATTAAATAAAAAAACTTACTTTTTTAGAAAAATTTAGCGAATACAAATTTTAGTCAAACGCTGACATTTATAGTCTACCTAGCTTTGATTCCAGTATGCATGTATCTAGTAAGGGTATAGTATGAATCTAACAAATTCACTCGTTTATCCATGCTGGAAAAAAAAAAGGCCTTTGAAGCCTTGTAGTGAATCTAGTGTAAGTCAAAAGGTCATCTCGGTTTTTGCCATTTACTAAAACACAACCACAGCTTAGACTTGGCTAGATCTATCTACGTAGCGCCGTCATGTTGAAAGTAAACGTACTCCAGATCAGTACCATCCAATTCTGGTTATAAAAAGTTATTAATCATCTCTCGATAACGCAATCCATTTCGAAAAGTAAGGTCCAAAGCGCCGCCAGAATATAAACCATACCGTACAGTTATACGTAGACGGTGGAGGTGGAAATGATCCTCATCAGTCAAGATGATTTTTCGATGAAATTTTGATAGGGAATTTTAATAAACTCAATGCGGCCTTGAGGCGTGTATTCTTCCATTTTTATTACTGGTGCAGTTTTTGCTTGTCAAATTACAAAAAATTGCAGCTTCGAAAGTTACATCTATCGAAACAGTAGGCTATTCAAAATTACACCTCTTATTGGAAAATCCTTATTAGAGCCCTAAATATGGCGTCTGCCTATAATAAACAATCAAAATCATATAAAACCAGCTTCAGAAAATCAAGAGCACTTCAGATGAAAATCAACGGACTTTAGTGTGACGTAAAACACTTACAAATTTCTTCTTTTTCCTAAGGACCGTTTACGTGATCACAGCCGAGTCAACAAAAGTGCGCCAATAGCGTTTTCCTTTTGCCATTTAGAGCCAATTTGAGACGATGAGCGAAGCCTGCTACTTTACTTCTCGACCTGATCTTTCAAAAGTAGTGGACGGAAATGTGTAGTGACTTGTAGAATTTGGTTTTCGTTCATCAAGAAAAGACTTCTTTTCCATTGCCTACTCTGACCAAAGTAGCACCAGTTAGGATGAGGTATTATGCGTAGGATATCAGGAGACATTTTGCGGTGTACTTACTTCTATCTAATTTAGAAAAAACAAAACGTCAGCAGTAATATTCTCTTAACGACGATGTTCAGTTACAGCATTTGGTTGAAGAAGTTATACGATATAGAGCGAGGACTCTGTCTGCAACCTCGTTCAGTATTGAGCGGCTCAGAGAGGTTGCTTATAATTTGTTCATGCTAGCGAAGGAGCTTTAAAATCAACGAAGAGGTATTATGAGTTGATCTTTTTCTCGGGGGTCTTTATCGAAATCCGGGGTAAGTTGCATATTTGATTATTGATTGATATTTGATTGATATTTGATTGATTCATTGACAGTGGGTCTTAAGCTTTCACACTGTGGGCTGAAGATAATAGTAAGAAAGATTGGGTAGGTGTCGAATCTTCAGGCATGCATAGAATTTGATGTATGCACTCGTTCCTTGTGAGCATATTAAAATAGCTCAGCCGAAGAGCCTCTCTACAGTTAACCACACTTCAGGAGAACTCCTTTCTCAAGTTCAGTATGCCACGAAGGTCAGTCACCCGATGGGTTTTCTCGTTCCTACACTAGTATTTTCCGGCTTAAAACCTTTTGAGTATTATCCCTGTTAAACTCCTCGTATTTAAACATTTTGGTTTGTTTCTATTTCTCTCTGCAAATATTTCTCCTTTTCTTGGTCAACTCACGGTATTTTTTCTACACTGTTCGAGTTGATGTTGAAAAATTGGTATGTTTTCTCTCCTCATCAGTACATCATTCCTCATTGCACCAACTCTTCTTTTATTGTTGTCGAAAATGATTTTTTTCGTTGAAGACAATACATGAAAAGTTTTCTTATACTGGGGAGAGAAAAAATCAAGTTGAATAGAAAACGACTTGGCTGTTACCTGTGTTTTTAGCTTACATATATTTTTTTGCTGCTAAATAATAGTAGCCCGAGTTGATGTTAGAACCTAGAAGAGTACCAACTAGTATCTAAAATACTGCAGATGGGTCATTCGTTTCTCACAGCATGATCGATGAGGTGGTGATTTCTTCGATCCAAAGGCAGCCAAATAGATTGATGAATTTTCTTCTGTTGGAGTCTACTACGACTGATAAACCATATTTTGGGCTTCGGCGTAGCCGATAAGTCTTTGACGATTTCAAGAAGTTAAATTTAATGCGCCGAAAACAACCCATTTGTCCAGCGAACGGGGATTTTTCGGGCAAAATTTTCTTCAGCGATGAGGCACATTTCTCACTTGGAGAATAGGATAACATATAATCTCAAGGTTCAAAATTTATAAAAATCCGGTATGACGGCTATTGTATGCGTCCATCGCGTCTCTTGGATTGTGGTGACATCAGCCATAAGCTTTACTGGGATATCAATCCCTTTTGGAACTGGGCAATCCATTTGTGTTCTCTAAAACCGTGGTCTTTCCTTAATTATTTGTAGTGACTGGCAGCTAAAGTGAGTTCTCTTAACCAAAGCATGCTTGTTTAACTTTCCATTAGAGTTGATTCATATGGAACGGGTCTGAGGTCTTAATAAAATTGTAATTAAAATGTTTTTGGAGTGTTTTAAAAAAATTAATTATTAAAAAAAATTTTGTTGCTTTCACTTTCTTATATGAAATGAATTGAAACCAATTAAAACTTTTTGGAAATTCTTTAATGCAAGTGAAATATATCACACACACACACAGCGCAGTATAACTGACTAATGATGCAGGTGACATCAAACAATGAAAACAACAATGTACTAATGTACCTAATGATCACATTAGTAGTGAATGTGTGTTTTCTTATAAAGCTATTTGTCTTATTGCCATCAGCTGAAAGCCATTAAAAACAGTTGATTGTTTCCTACCAATTCAATATGTATAGCGCAAGGAATGTACTTACATACTTATATATATATATACATAATAAAACATACATATTTAAGTCTGTGTATGTAAATCTCAACTCGTAACTCACAAATAAAAATAATTTTCATCCCTGAAAGTTTTCTACCGGCTTCCTTAACAAAAATACAACAGTAACATACATTTATGCATACATACGAGATCATATACATATGTACGCTAGTTACTTAAGTTATTTTTACTTCATTTCGAAAGAAAAACTTTGTGTAAGTACAGCATTAACTTTAAACAATTACCAACTTGTAAACATACATATAGCCACAAGCAAACACTGCCAAAGAGTCGGCTAAGTCAGACAAGTTGCTGGGACGCCGCCCGCCTTCCCTTCGGTGCGAAAACATACACATGATTGACTAGGTTATACGGCTCATTTCGCAGTAATGTTCGTAATGCTTCACCGTTATATACTGGTAAACGCAGCCATTTTACCTAGAAAAGAAAAAAAACTGTTGTTGTAACTGAGCTCTCTAATTTAAAGTTCGGTTCATTGTTATTTGTCGAATATCTTTTTTCGTTTTCGTTTTCGTTTTCATTTTCATTTTATTCAATTTAAAACGTTCCCAAAAAGGCGGAAGTAAGAAACTGACAAAAGAAACTGTGAACTTATTCAATTTAAATGGCATCCTGCTTTGCTATTTCCTAATACTTACACCAACTTGTAGAAAAGTTTCTTGCGCCATAAAGTGCGTTGGGCGTGAGCTCTCAATGAAAGAGTGTAAAAATGTGTGTCTGAGTTCGATATACCTATATTAGATATATACACATATAGTTACAATAAAATAGTAGAAGTGCAGTAAAAACTTTTGAGTTTCCTGGCCTGGCCGGCAATACTACTTCAAAAGAACTCTTACTGTGCTATTAGTGTAGCTGCGGTGGGCTAAATGTGCGAGACACTGTGTGAATGCTTGTGGCAAAGCGGATGTGTGTAGGCAAGTTTAGGATTTTCTATTGTTAAAAATTTTAAATTTATTTATTTCTTTATTTTTTTTTCATTATTCCTAGAAAAATTTGGTATATCGATTTTTTTCTTTGGAAATCTAAAGTACGCAAGTTTATTTATACACAAAATATTTTGGTTTTATTTTCAGCGGGTGCCTGCATAGAAACTAAGTTTTATTTGTTTTTCATTTTACATTTTATTATATGTGTATAAATGTGTGTAAAATAAATTTATGGTAGTTTGCAATCTTTATATAGCCTTGACACTGAATATAGCACATACCAAGTATATTGCTTTTAAAGCTCAAAATGATAAAATTTATTGAAGACTTTTCTATCTTTATTATGAACATTTTTAACTCTTTTCCATCAACTTTTGATTGCTATAAAAAAATTTTTTTTTCCTAATTTTAATTAAGAGATTTCAATCTCTATAATCATACAAATTCAAAAACTACTTAAAATCCTCTTTCCTCTCTCTCTCTTTTAATAGGAGCAAGAATCAAATATCCTTATTTTCAATTCAAAAGTTAATAAAAATTAGATGCATCAAATACTTTCAAAGCTGGAGTGGTTTCATCCATTTGGACGACATGACCCAGCCAGCGTAGCCGCTCTCTCTTCAGTCGCTGAACTACGTCAATATCATCGTATCAGTATTCGCTGTTGCCAATACGCAAATGACCATAAATCGTTTGCAAAACATTTCTTTCGAAGACTCCAAAGGCTAACTCATCAGATGTTGATATCGGCCACTCTTCTGCGCCATACAGTAGGACGGGTGTGATGAGCGACTTGTAGAGTTTGGGTTTCGTTCGCCGAGAGAGGTCTTTACTTTTCAATTGCCTACTCACTCCCAGGGGTGTAATGGGGTGTAGTCAAGTATCTGGGTATGCTGTTACAGTTGCGAGGGTATATTCAATTCCTAATTTTGCGTTCACGTCGCGCACCCTGGAAACGTGAGAAACTCTTGTGCAAGATGCGGTAATCAACCCGTGTGGAGTCTTGGGTTACAGCTAATGAGAGAGGAAGCTTCAGTGGAGCCACTCCGCTGAAGTCTAATTGCAGCGTCTGTTCACCAGAAGTGCGGCTGCAAGCGGGCGTCATTCTTAAAGCAAGCGGCTCGCTACGTAAATGAGTGAAAACTGTAAACTTACTCGCCTAGCAAGGTTGTGCGCTTGGTTTGGGGCCCGCCACGTAGAAACCAGCTCCAATGAATAAGATACCACCGCCTCAGATAAGATACCCTCTTTTTGTTGAAGATCCCCTCAAGCGAATTAAGAGCATGCACCTGTAATGTCCGGTCACTTAATTGGGCAGGTGCCGCTGCCTAGTTGGTTAATGTCCTCGTAAAAATAAAGGCTGACATCACCGCCGCCCAGGAAGTGAGATCTCAAAGTGACTTCAAAGTTATGACTGTCAACAGTGACGTGGGAGCCGAGTCGCGAATGCGATGACTATTTGTGTGCTGACAGAAGATATTTCGTCTTGCCCTCGTTCACTACCAGACCCATATCCTTCACTTCCTTATCCAGTCTGGAAAAAGCAGAACTCACGGCGCAGTTGTTGAGGCCAATAATGTCGATATCATCTTATAGAAGATTGTACCTTCTCTATTCAGCTCTGCTGCTCGTATCATTTTCTCCAACATTAAATTTAAAAAGTCACATGATAAGGAATCACCCTGTCTGAAACCTCGAAACCTTGGTATCGAACGGCTCGGAGAAGTCCTTCTCGATCCTGATGAAGCTTTTAGTGTTGCTTAACGTCAGTTTACATAGCTGTATGAGTTTTAGGGGGATACCAAATTCAGACATAGCAGCATAGAGGCAGAACCCATTCGTGCTGTCGAAGTCTGCTTTTAAATCGACGAAAAGGTGGTGTGCGTCGATCCTCTTTTCACGGGTCTTTTCCAAGATGATCTACCAGATCTAAAGCCACACTGATAAGGTCCAATCAGTTTGTTGATGATGGACTTTAGTCTTTCACACAAAATGCTGGAGAGGACCTTAAATACGATATTAAGGAGGCTTATTCCACGGTAATTGGCGCAGACTGTGGGGCCTCCTTTTTAATGGATTGGGCAGAGCACACTTAGATTCCAATCGTCGGACATTCTTTCAATTGACCATACTTTGCAAATAAGCTGATGTATGCACTTTATCAGCACTTCTCCGCCAAATTTTAATAGCTTTAGCCGTTTTGTTGTTCATTATGCGGATAATCGCTATTAGAACCTCGACATAGTCAGGTAATGGAATATCTTTTCCTTCGTCATCGATTGGGATTTTGAATTCACCATGTCCGGCGGTGTAATTTTGGCCACCATTCAGTGGGCTGGAGAAGTTTTTCCTCCGTAAATTCAGTATAATCAGTCAGTCGTCAGTCACCAGTTCACCTTCCTGGGTCCTACAAGTTTTCTCCAGTGTTGAAATCTTCCGTCACCGTAACTTTTCATATAATTTTCGAGCATTACCCTTGTCGGCCAGCTACTCAAGCTCTTCATACTCACGCATATCGCCCTTTTTCTGTTTTTTTTTTTGCTGAAAATGCGTCTTGCTTCCCTCTTCAGGTGTCGGTATCTCAAGCTTACGAGGTGGGTAGTCTGTTTTCTGTCCACTGCGACACGGCAGTCTTCACTACAGATTGGTAAATTTTTGTATTATTTTAATATAAGCATACTCGTAGATCGTGCGTAGGAATGTTCGCTTCGCATTTTTATGATTTTGCGGTTGCCAATTCAACTTGAGTGGGAATAAGCATTGATCAGCATGGTTTTTCTCCGTTAAAGACTGTAAGCAGCAAAGAAATGCATTACACATACAAGGAAGTAATTAAACGTAGATCAATATTATAATAAAAAAATATTTTAGCTTAGCTTATGCTTAACTGGACAACGAACAGGAAAGAAAACCACTGTAACGCATGACCGGATTTGCTAGTAATGAATATAAGTTAAATAAATGATTTCACGAAGAAAATTTACAAGTTCAAAATTTCAAAAAGAAAATCTTTTCCCATTCAACGTACAACTAAATGCTCTTGATATTTATCAAAAAATTCTTTCCATATTTTTTTGGCATATTTTTTGTACTAATGTCTCTTTAATACATATCCAGTTCATATTATCATAAGCTCTACAATTTAAATTTCAAATAACTGTTTACTCCAAACCCACTATACTATTTTAAGGCTTTTACAAACTGATGACTTTATGAGTGTTTTTTTTTTTCTTTCAAATGTTAACATACAAAAGTTGAACTTACGAATAGCTGTTCTCCAAAGAGCATAAAACTACAGCTAGTAGATGACTACAGTACTATATATGTATGTAAAATTCATCAATAGCTCAAGTTAAAGTCATTTGGTAAACTAAATTCACTTACTGTTAGGAAAAGTATATCAAACTAACCCACAATTTAGGACGGTTTGTATGAAAATTTGTTTTTCCTTGCTTTATATTTTATTTTCTTCTTTTAAATAAAACCATTGGCTTGTTTGTCGGACTCTTTTCAGTTTTCCACACAAAATGAAAAATACAAAATACTTGTAAAGACAAGCAATCATCTTATACGTGTATGTATATATAATATGATGTAGTCGAATGAGGCATGGCAAATACAAATGTATATATGTTATGTAAGTCACTACACATATGATTGGATACCCTATAGGGATAAATACTAGTAGTTAACTAAAGTCAGTCTTTTTGCATACATGTCCATGTAGGAAACTGGTATATTTAACACGTCGATGGCCTACGAACTGCCAATTGTTCAACTTTGACTCAGCTTTATACTAGTTGTATACCAGTTCATTTCAACATGTTGAATTTCTACTTCACCAAAACTAAAAAACCGTCATTTCCCACTTGTGAACTCTGAACCTCATGCTCTACAGCGTTAAACTCTAACCATTTGGTTATCATGACGATGTAGCATTTAACATCATTTTACGCACTTGACAGAACAGAACAGATCACAGAAGGGAACTCAGTTGTGGTGTTTATTATTACTCCTTCTACTGGTGACCTGCTTTACATATCACCAATTTGTATGATTTAAACTTCATAATACTGATATATAACTAAAATTTTAGCACATTAGTCAAGCTTCTTCCTGCAGGGCACTTACAATACAACTGTATGTGCATATATTTTAGTAAAATTGGCCGTGTATTGTGTAGATTTTCCAGATATTTTCTACTTGTTTAGCTACACAAAAGAATTGAAATTATTTTCAATTCCCTTACCTTTTTTGCCGAACTAAATTACATAATACGCACAGGTAAAATGTTGTTGTTTGTGTTTTTTCCCCCATCATGTTGTTTTTGTATTTGTTATTATCACAAACATATTTTAGCAATTTTGGTAATTTTTGTTGAAGGGGGTGCAGAGGGAGGGAGGGGCTATAGGTATCACCTTTTGTAAAATTTAAGAAAATATGTTGATATGCATGTACACGTATGTACAGGTTACACTTTAGGCGTATACTAATATCTGTAAAGCAAATACGAAACTTGTTCAGAAAAATAAATACAAAAAAATATTTATTATTTTTGAAGAAGATTTTTGAACTCAAAGTGAAAAGAATATTTTTGATGAAACAACTATACATACATATATTGATATTTTTGATACCAAAAAAAGAACTCAGATATAAAGGGTGGTTAAATTGTAAGGGCCGATGTTGAATGTGAACCACACCTAAACGCCAAGTTTTTTTCCGAATTTAATTTGACATTTCTCTATTTCAGACTTACTCAATTTGAACCATGGAGAGATACACAATCCAACAACGTGTTAAAGTTATCCAGACTTATTATGAAAATTTTCGAAGAAAATCATCTTCAGTGATGAGGCACATTTTCACCTCAGTGGATTCGTCAATAAACAGAATTGCCGCATTTGGGCGAATGAGAATCCAAGAGTGATTGTCGAAAAACCAATGCACCCACAAAGAGTGACTGTTTGGTGCGGTTTATGGGCTGGCGGCATCATCGGGCCGTATTTTTTCCAAAATGAGGCCGGTCAGGCAGTTACTGTGAATGGTTCGCTATCGTGAGATGATAACGAATTTTTTATGGCCACAATTGGAAGATATGGATGTGGACGATATGTGGTTTCAGCAGGACGGTGCCACTTGCCACACAGCTAACGAAACAATGGCTCTTTTGCGCAACAAATTCAATGGCCGTGTTATCTCACGTAATGGCGATGTCAATTGGCCCCCAAAATCATGTGATTTGACACCGTTGGACTTTTTTCTCTGGGGTTATTTGAAAGAAAAGGTGTACGTCGATAAGCCAGCAACAATTCAAGAGCTAAAGGATGAGATAATTCGGCATATTAACGGCATAGAAACTCCATTATGCCTCAGCGTCATCGAAAATTTGGACCATCGTATGGAGGTGTGCCGCCGAGGTCGCGGCGCTCATTTGGCCTATATTTTGTTACATACATAATTGAGTAATACCAATATATCATAATAAAATAAAATTTCAATAATTTCCTAAATAGTTTGTGTTTTATTCAAAATCAACATCGGCCCTTGAAAATTTAACCACCCTTTATTATTTTTCAGCGAAAATATAAAGACCGAAAAGTAAAAATTATAACTTATCTAAAAGGTGTTATATATTTTTTATGTTCAATTTGAAAAAATAATAATTATTTATGGTTGAAAGGGAGATCATGATGCGGTACTACTCCACTCTTTGAAGATAGTTGCGAGCGCCTACTCCATAACCTCTACGAATCGTACGTTATACCTTCTATATACGAGGGGTCTTACTCACACTTACTTGTATATAAAAATTATACTTTGTAATCTGTTAAAACTACAGTGGACATATCCACACAAAAAATCGCATTTCCATTATTTTCTTACTGTCTGGTAATTCCGCTTGATTTCTCAATAACTTCCTCTGATATCAGTTTTTTCCCGTATTTTCTTATTTAATCTAAAGGTAAAGAGCTTCTACTCTCAGAGGAAGCAGCTAAGACGCTAACAAAGTCAAGAGAGACTTGTTCCAACAGGTCCGCTCAGTGCAAAAAACAAAAGGGAGCAAGGAGTGTCAAAAAATCCCACACGATCACAGTACCAAACCCGAAGCCTTTGCGTTTGGCTTCAACGTCTGGAACTGCAGGAACCAGTCACCTTGATCAGAAACCATGAAGTCCTCTGTCTCAGCGCACACTGAACCCCGCGCAGCTCTAAGGAGGGAAATAATAAGCACTTTACATGCAGTGCAACTGAAGGAGTAACAGAAGGCCAGCCTCAAGTAGGCTAATGTCAGAGAAAACCGAAAGGTAGGAACAGTCAACGACAACTCACATCACTTATTCAAATGTGGTAGCATACGCCGACGATATTGCCTTACCAGCAGCAGCGAAACATCAGAAAATCTTATTCCGAAATGACCTACACAAAGTCGGAAGCAGGTTCATAGTATGTGGATGGCTGTCAACTTGGCGAAAGTCGTAATAGTTCCTTTTACAAAGAAATATTAACCACCCAATATCAATAAGAATAAAAATTCTACAAAATACAAAAAGCCACAACAGCGTGTGGCCGAGTCTACTCGTATTATTAGTATAATATATAATAGTTCCTCTTAGCTACCGAGGCGAGTCTCGGCCGCACTTCTTATTTTATACTATGTTTCCACTAAGCCGTCTCAGAACGGTTTTTATGAGGAGCTCATAGTTCATGTCAGAAATAAAATCGCAGGGGTTATTATTCCCTGCCAATGGCGATCGCGATTAGAAAATGTAACTTAATTTTTAATATAAAATAATTTTCAGTAATTTTTGGATATTTTTCTGACTAGGACTCGAACACTGACCATCAGAATAACAGATAACAAATATCAGCTAAATGAAGGTAACTCATACGCACCGGAAGCTCATATACAAAACATATACCATACGGGTATATGATGTTGATTTTAAATAAAGTTTTTCTCATTCTTGCAAAAACAAAATTTTATTTTATATACAAAGAAGAATGAAATATTAAGTAATGAACTTTGATGAGAATTTCTGCATCGATGCATAAAAATATTTGTATATAAGCGATTATAGGTGTGGTTGATATTCATTTATCATATAATTTTCATTGTTATATATTTACATACATATATATTATATATCATATGCAGTTGATTTTACTGATTTATTATTTCCATGTAGTAAACTTTTTCTTGGTTGTTAGGATGTAAAGTTCACTTCCGTGTCTGGAGGGATACACATGTACACTTGTGTATTGAAAAATAAGTAGCATATATTTGTATATACTTTTTTCATAATTGTAAATTTATTTCGTAAACAAATGTAGATTGCATAAAGCTACTCACATACACATATGTTTTTGTATGTATTGAATGGATATATTTATAAAAAATACTCCATCATGCGTATAAGCCAATGGCATTGACGTGCATTCAGTTGGCAAGTTGCGCAATAATCGGTGCATAAAATATCATCACATAAGATTTATATCCGCAATAAATATATCAAATGATTGAAATAAATATTTGTGAGCGCTTGAAAATTATATGTTCCGTGTAATCAGCAAATAAGGTGAATTTTGATATTTTCAAAAATATTTATTTATTCCTCAATTTATAGTTGGTTCCTTCCAAAGTAGTCACTTGAGTTGAATAGACTTGCGTTAGATGTGTTGAAAAATATTATTTTTTTACGGAATTTTGCTACTTATTAAGCAGTTTATGGCGTTAAGAAACGGTCGCTAGGTTGCCAGGGCCTTACCATGTAATAAAGGGAGGCACCAAAAGCAAGTTAAGGTTGACTTAGAGAAGCTATTTAAAATGCATCATAAGCCTTGCTCTCTCTCTAACTTTTCGTGTTCTATGCATTATTACAATTATTAAATTAAAAAAAAATACTTTCTGATACTTCAAGATGGCTTTTACGTTAAAAGAAATCATAAAGTCCCTCCGTCTTGTGCATATATTTCGCGTGGTAATATTGATTTTTAAAAGGAAAAAATGCAGTTGGAGAAAAAAATCTACTATGAAGATTTGGTAAGCCAAGTTTAGACGATGTGAAATGAGCACTGAAGACGGTGAACGCAGAATGGTGGACGCTCAAAAGAGGTTGTTATCGAGGAAATTATCAACAAAACCCACAAAATAATTTTGAATGACCGTGAATTTGAAATTGAATGAAATAGTAGGCACTCTAAAGACAACAACTGAAAATTTACATTGTGTCACTCACGAATATTTGGGTATGAGAAAGCTCTGTGCTTCGCAAGCTCACTTTCGACAAAAAACTAAGCCAAACCACCGCGTCACAAGTCAGTGAAAACGATGGCAAAAATCAATGAACTGGATTTCGAAACGCTTCCACATCTATCGTATTCTCCAGAGCCCCCAGCATATATGTGCTGTTCTTAGATCTCAAAAGAATGCTCTCTGGAAAGAAATTCTCTTGGTATGAAGAGGTAATCGCCGAAACTGAGGTCTATTTTTCGTCAAAAGACAAATCGTACTATAAAAATGATATCGAAAACTTGAATGGTCGTTATAGTCAGTGTGTCACTCTTAAAGGGAACCATGTTGAACAAAAAAATGAATTTTGCCAAAAAAAATGTGTTTTACCAAGGTAGGCTAGGGACTTTTCGGTTGAATTTGTAGAAAAGTTCAAATCAATTACACTTTTCTAAGCATTTAATGCAATTTCATTTATTATTTAATAAATTTCTACTAGTAGCATGCAAAATATATAAATTACGGTGAAATGATTTTCTGATTTTTTATAATTTCATTATTTTATAATTGAATTTTTTACAAGTGACGCTTAAAAACATTTTGCCTTAAAATCAAATTTGATGCGTCTTTATAATAAAATTAATTTTACAACAAAATGTCAAAGAATACACGATGAATAGACATTTTAAAAATTATATAAAAACAATTTCCATTAAGTTTTTAACACTTACCAAATCGAAAGGCTGTGCTGTGAGAGAGTGTTTGCATTTGTAGCAAATAAATAAAAAAGACGCTTACATATTCATATTATATGTGCAGTTATATACTCGTATGCAGTTGAATAATGCATAGTCGGTGTGGAAAAAAATTCTAAAAAGCAAAAACTAAAAAAAGTTTAAAAAAAAAAATTAAAAATTGTACACGTTTTTCCGTTGCATGCACATTTGGCACTGATGTTGCATAGAAAATGTTGACACCTTTTGTTTGGTAAAGTGTTTGTATTTGTGTGCATGCGGGTGTTAAAGCGTGTCATGTTGCACTTGCATAAACATACATACATATGTATATATCATACATATACATATGTATCTGTATATAGCTAGCGTATGTGGTGCGCGCGTGTGTGTAGATATTTTGTGATATTTTTACGCAAATTTCTATTTTTATACACTACGCTGGCGTGCGCCACACGCGTAATGTAGTGGAAAATGTGAACATTTCACATTTCTACGTGAAAATTGTCAAAGCGTAGTTTTTCAACAGCGGTTGCCGACATTGCCACCAACTGCTGCTGCATTGATGTTAAAAGAGATTGCAGTCTTGCATAAATAAAAAATAATCTATACATATGTATATATGTGTATACATATGTATATATGTGTATACATATGTATATGTTTTCAATATATACCTATAATTCCCCCCTAAACGGCAAGCTCATTTGTGGCACGATTGCACTACACAAACAATGCATGAATGAATGAATGCAAAAACTGGAAACCAATGCTTATGTGAATTTGAATTTTGGAAATAAAAATTTGGCGGTTACATATGATAAAAATTACTCATATAGAATGCAAAGTAGAGTTTGCTCTTTTTTATTTTTTTGTTGCGAATCATTTTAAATAAATTTTTATACACGGAACTGCACACAACTATGGTCACCAAATTGAAAATTTTCAGATAAATTACGGTGTAAAAACCTAATTTAATTGTGTTTCCCTTTTTTTGCATCAAATGCGAATAAATCTTAAACAAAACCATCTCATAAAATTTTTTTATTTGCCACAGGGCATATTAATAATTGTTAGTTCAAGGAAGTAAAAATTTAGCGAATATTTGCAAGCCGCAATGTTTTTGAATAATATTCCAGCGAAATATATATCTTATATTTTTCTTCTTTTATTTTGTTTTCTATTATTGCATAAATTATTTACAACTTGGACATTCTTAACCAGTGGTTTTATTTCAGTTGAAAATAATAATAGAAATGTATTTTGTCAAAACTTTTAACAGGCTTATCTGAGGAGCATTCAACTAAAACACCGAGATTCTCAGGTAAAGAGTAATACCGAAAGAGGTAGGACACAGTCTTTGGCGTGACCTTTGATAGTTAAAACATGATAATAATAATAATAATAATTAATATATGTAAGTATGAGATGGATGAGAGGTAGACCAATGAATCAGGGACCGTAAAAGTTATCAGGAAATGGGCAAAAAATTAAGTTTAATAATTATTTTTCAAAACCTGTTATTTTCTGTCCTTGCCGATATCACTAGAATGACAATACAAGTTGCGTTGGTCATATGCGCCCGTCCGTCAAGACGCAAAAACCACAAATTGGAGAAGGAATATCGTTTCAGTGGTTACAAAGCGCCAATTATATATGGTATATTAATAATGCCTCCAAAATAGATGAAATTAGCTACGACTCCAAGGTAAACGCTGTCAAAAGTAACATGGAAGTCGAGTTGGGAATGCGATGACTATTTGTATTATGAGAGAAGATATCTCATCTGGCTATCGACCTTTACCACACGTATATCCTTTGCTTCTTTATCCAATCTGGAGAAAGCAAAGCCCTCGGCGATATCGGTGGGACCTATAGTAATTGTGGATTGTCCAATCATATTCTAGAAAGAAGCTCATACATGTATATTGTCAGTTCCTCACCGTCCTATTGAATAAATCTACCAGACAACTATCATCGCCAGCCGCCTTGTTTTTTCCAATTGGGATTTGCTATTCGAACTTCTTGATCAACTTTCCATGAAACATCTGTTCCATCATTATCGATTAGGAATCTGGGTTAGCCCTCTCCAGTTGTTGCATTTTCACTGTCAATCAGCAGTTTGGAAAATAATTAATAAATATGTGTTTCACTGTAGGGGGAGTAAATTTAGGAATCTACTTTAACATTTGTAGCTTTCAATTTTCAACTTTTAAATTTTTATGTTACTGAATTTTTAACTGCAAATATTTTCATTTTCAAACATAAAGCTTATGTTCAATAAATTTTATTTAAAAAATAAAATATTAAAGTTTTTATGTAAATATATAAATAAATATATAGAAACAAACATCTACGTGTATACCCACGCTCCTGACAGTTGATCCGTAAATAGTTGTATTTCTATCACTTGTAATTGAAAAGAGAGTTCGCACATAATTCATAATTCATAATTTAATGAAATATGTTTGGTTGCCGTAGCTGAGTGATTAGCTATTTTGAAGGCCAGGGTTCGTGTACTGGTTTGACCAACATCCCATATTATAGAAAATTAATTTTTCTAATTGCGATCGCCTCTCGGCAGGGTATGTCAAGACTTCCGAGTGCACATGAAATAAAAGCTCCTCATTAAAATCTATCGTAGGTGGCTTAGTGTAAACTGTAAGGCCTCTCCATTCCTTGGAAAACATCAAGACGCATACGACATTGAAGAAAGAGCTCGGCCAAAAATCGCTTCAGCGTTTGCAAAGCGCCAATTACCTCTAGATATAATAAATATTTTAGTTTGACACATTCCTTTATTGACATCTTCTTTATATTCTTTATGTGTTCACTTGAAGTTTGGCTTCTTTCTACCTTATTTATGTCATATTTCTATTAATTTTTGTTTCCTTCATCCATTTTCATTAGCATCCATCAACTTTAATATCGCTTTTGTTTATAATAATTTAATAAAGATAATAGGTATATCTAGGGAAATTTTACTATAAATGTGTGAGTGTGTGTGTGTGTGAGTGTGTGTGTGCATGCTCCCTATTTTAATGTGTGAATGAACTGGTACTAAACCATTATAAAAGCAATATGAAATATCAAGCGACTGGAAATATAACTGTTAGCTAGTGAGATGATTAAGAAAATATTTGCATTTATACGACGAACACATTGGCACACACACACTTCTGTAAAAATACGTGTATGTAGACCCACACGAGAGACATGAAGAGTAAATGCAGTCATTTAAACTCACATTCATTTATGAAACTAAGCCCTTTGCTCAATTGAGTGAGGGAATTATTATGCATATACATATACGTATATATATATGCATATGTAGGTGTGTGTGATTCTTAGGGGTCCTTTCCTAACAAGACTTCTTCATATCTTCCGTAACGTTTTACTTTCTCCTTGCAGCTCCTATTTCCTCCCGCTGATTAAATAGCCTAACTTTTTGTGGTTGCTTTAGCATAACACATACCGAACAACATATGTATGGTACATGCAAATATACATAACGTAGTGTAGACTGCCATTGCCTTCTGTGGTCTGGTTATGTTGGAAATTGTTCGCCATTGAAATTGGCGTAAATGAAATGGCATTCATTCAACTTGATGATACGATGAATATGACTGAGAATTAAACTTTATACGCGTACATACACACTCACACTCTTGTCTTAGCTATTCAAACTTTTTGCCACATACGTATGTATGTATGGCATTCTATTCAAGCATACGTGTATGTCTTGATAATCTAATAGTTGGCTATCACAAGCAAACAAAAAGAGAGACCTATTCACTTACTCACGCACTATTCATACGAGTATGTTTGTATGTATTTATGTGCACATATTCAAATAGTTAAGTTTTCAAACTGCTATAGCTTAGCGTCTGTGCGTATGATCATTGGTATGTGACTTCAAAAACATTTACTGGCAAATTGGTAGCTGACAGTTGCCTTGCCTTGCCTTGCAGCACAAGTTGCAAGTTCATTTCATTGCATTCAACTTGTTACGATAATAATATTCTTTGAATGTTGTTTGCTTTTCATCGACATCGACATGCGAATTGTAAGAGTTTGGCATTAAAATATTTCAATACAAACGAGTGAAAAGTTTTGCGAACATTCGTAGACACATATAATACCGCATACAACTTTAGAATCACACTGCAGTGAAGTTTACTAGTTATAAACTGACTCAAGAAGCAATTCAGTAACCAACTACTAGGCTTCTTTCAATGGAAATCTGAAAAAATATGCACTACTGCCCTCTGAGAGTACCCATCAGCAACACGATATATGGAAACTATGGCACGTCATAGCCAGCTCTCTACGCTCATTCTAATCCAAACTAATATTTTAGTTTTCAAACAGGTTAAAAGAGGAGCTGGAACGATTAGTTTCGCCGAGGCGGAGTGTAGAGAAAACAAAGTTTTTACCTCTCCACTTTGCAATCGACCACAGCACGTGGCGAATGGTGTAGGTGTGTTTTATACCGAGTTCTAAACAGAGAAAGAAAACAAATTTTTAAACAAAGAGGGAAAAAGTCCAAATGTATTACTACGTGTATGAGAAGCTTGAGAAGCTGACAGACAGAAATCTTAAGAAATCTTACGGCAACCTAAAAAGGGCTTGCTGGCCGAGCTAAAAAAATATGAGAGAACCCACAAACTGCATCAATTACCGTGGATTAAGCATCTTAATTACCGTATATGTATATATATCTAATCAAGCTGACTGAGCCACATTGCCTGAAAAGATGATTGCACGTCAAATCAGAGATTATTCGATACAATACCTGCCGGAAGCATGGTTGTTATGAGGGGTATTAATTTTTAATCAAAACTAGGGAATCAAGGGATGTAATTCAGGATAAAGTCAATTGTTATTTAATATTGTTCATTAAATTCAACATGTTGTTAACTTCTAGATCAGCTAGGATGGCGCAAGAGTTTTTTTTATAATACTTTTACTTTCCTTACCAAGCAAAACCAAAGCCTTATAAAATCTTAAAATGTAATAGAAATGACGCAAAAGATTTGGTAACGAGATTCAAAAAATTTCAAATAAATAGAAGAATTAATTTGGCCATTTTCGAATTTGGTCGCTTTCAGTCTTTAGGGAACTAGTGTTTTTCGGACCAGTTTTTGCTTTTCACTGAATTGAATATTCTCTAATTACAAATAAACATAGGTATGCATTTGTATTAAATTTTGATTTAAATTTAATATCCCATGCTTTAGTTCAAAACTTAATGACAATTTTATAGAAACTTCAGTGATTTTTAAAGATTCCAGGTTTCTGCTTTTACTAGTATGATATTCGTTAGCATACACATATGTAAATATGAGTAATAAGAAAATAAACATGTGATACGTGACTTGATATATATATTTCTGGCCTAATAATGAAAATACGAATTTTTTTTTTTTTTTTTTTGGATTTGGCTCGTCTTGGAAGACCCACACGGTCGATTGCTGTTTTGTTTCGGGCTCATACGCATAGATCCATGATTCGTCACCTGTGACGATCTTATAAACGTCTTTTGAAGCACCGCGATCGTATTTTTTCAGCATTTCTTTACACCAATCCACACGAGCCATTTTTTGAGCGATTGTCAAATTGTGCGGGATCCAACGAGAACACACGTTTTTTACGGCCAGGTGTTCATGCAATATCGAATGTACGTGTATGCTGGTGGGAGAAAAGCATAGGCATGCCTCTATCTGAAGGTATGTTACATGACGGGCTTGCAATATCAGTTCACGTATGGCATCGATGTTTTCTGGCACAACGGCTATTTTTGGACGACATCGATGCACTCTTGTCGGGATAATCCACGTCCAAAGTTGTGAAAAATGATCGTACGAAAATGTTCACGCCTTAATTCCATTTTTGGCCGAGATAAATTTTTAAATCCCTGTAAATAAAATAATTCACGATTAAATGACAAAACGTTCTGAGTGATGTTATGCTAAAAAATGTCAAACTTTCCAATGGAAATGTCAGATTGCACCTGGCAACACTTAGTGTTGCCTAGGCCAGACGGTTTGGCCAATTGTCGAAAATGTTGATTAAACAATAGAAATTGTCTAGTCTGAGCATCGTGCGAACACTGCTACGATTACTCAGAAGTTAAACATTACACAGAAGACGGTTTGGAATCACTTTAAAATGGCTGGCTGTACAAGGAATCTCGATGTATGGGTGCCACATGTTGGCCAATGTTTGTAGTCGAAGGGCAGTGTGTCGGCACAATCGGCCTCCAAGGGTTTTTTTTTGTATTTCGTGAGATTGGCAAGGAATTATCCACTATGATCTGCTCTTTCACGCCCCTTTGCTTAATTCGTCGGTCGAAAGGAAGCATAGAAATTGCTACCATCCATTACTGTCCATGGCGAATGATTGGGCTGGTGAAGAATTAGCCTCAAAAGAAGCCTATTAAAATCAATTGGCCCAGTTTTTTGCCGTTAGGGACAAGGGTTTCTATATGAGAGAGGTATAATGGCATTACCTTCAAAATGGCAAAAAGATATTGAGTCAAACGGTGCATATTTGACATAGATCGAATAACTCTAACTGTCGCGTACAAAGCCCTCAATTTAATGCAAATATAATCAATGACTTTTTACTTGACCTGTTATATACGAAATGTAATTTATTAATCAAAATGACACTATATTAGATTTAGTACTGTGAAAGCAATAATAGACAGGCAGGTAAAATGTAACGAAAATATATTTTTTTTTAACTATCACATGAGTCCATTATAAAATCAGAAAAATCATTTTTTCTTGAAATTCGAATACTGCTGAGGTGAATTCTCTGAGCTAATTCAAATAATTCTTCCATGGCCGGGTTTGATCACATTGAACTGATATATCCAGGATTGCCTCCGTATTGGGTTTGATTTTGTTGGAAAAAATGAGATGAGGGTGTAGCTCTTTTGGAGAACTTATGGGTATGCCCATACATGTGTACAAGCATATCGTAATGCGAGTAAAAAATTTTGGTATTTTTTTATAAATAACAAAAATTTCATAATTGTTTGTTTTTTTGAGTTGAAGCCATACTATTAATTTTTTGTTATAAGTTTTAAGTGAGCTAAAGACCTAGTTTGTTTGTATGAATTGAATATTTTTGTTATAAAAGAAAGAAAAATGATGCAAGTGACAGCTGTTTCGGAGATCACCACATCTCCTCATCAGACTGCTTATGGTTTCATTTATTCTTCCAAATTAATTTGATACTCTTCAAAGCAATCCTTTTTTGATATAATGCACTAAGGCCAACGTTTCTTCCAATACTCTGTGCATACCAAAAATTCACTTTCAGGTATGGCTTTCAGAACGCGTGCCGAATCACCTTGGTTATCTTCAATCGACAAGATCAATAAAGTGTCGGACTGCCAATCGACGACTTTGGAACACCATCCCTTTTATTTTGTTAATGTGTAGATGGTACGTTGCTGTGGATAGTCATCCTGGTCATGCCTCATCTTCAACACATTCTCACACATTTTGCACCAGTCATGAATTTTAGTTTTCAATAAAACTTGCTCACCGAAGACCTCCTGCAGCATATAGGTACGTATATACATGTATGTACTGACTGTACAAGATATTAGAAAAATAGGTATTTAGAGAGAAGTAGATGGTATAAAAACCCTTTTTTAAATTTCAACAAACCTTCCCTTCCTAACAACCTAACAAGCATGTTTTCTACATACATATACACCTTTCCTAGCAACTATCACCTTGGATACCGAATGGAAACGAGTTGTTTTAGTTTCAATAATAACAAGGGGCTTAAATACTTTTTAACCACCACAAGCACTGACCGCTTCTACTTTGTATTGCAGTACACTTCTCGCAATGAAACACATCAAACAGCTTGAGGATTTCGTCTACCCACCGTTAGAAGGCAGGGAATTGAAGAAAACACTTTTGTCTGCCGTTTTCACTGAGGCATCTGCAAAGCTTAACATCTATCAACGCAGTCAAATGATAATTGCCGGACAGCCTGCCTTTAGGGAAAGCACTTCAAAGTCTAAACAAAGTTCACGCCGAAGCTCAACAAAGGCCGCAAGCCGCAACCCGGATGGCAGTGAAAAGGCAGTGCTTAGTGAGAAAATGTTGAATGAAATAAGATTGGATCAAGAGCTAACTTCGCTTCGTAAAATTTACGCTGTTGCACTAGACGAACTTGATGATAAGCATTTGAATGACCAAGTCAAAGTGTGCAGACCACATGACCAGTTACTCACTGCAATGGAAGCCCAAAAACCAGACCAAAATGAAGTGGAACAGGCACTCAACATGCTGCGCACCAACAGAGAAACTCTAAAAGCATTGAAAGCACAATTAGTAGCGGAACAAGAGGCAGGTAAAGATCGCATGGCCGAACAGGATGAGCGTATTGCCACTCTACGACACAATCTACGCAACGTACGACTACTTAATGAATTAGAGTTGCGTTTAGTGCAACGCTGGGAGGATAATCGCTATACACAAGCCAGCATAGTTTGTGGCAATGAGGAGCGTACATTGCAACAGCAAATCGATGAATTATGTGGCCGCTTGGCCGGTGAGGAACGCATCATTGTTGCGGTGGATAAATTCCGTGTGAAACAATTTGCAGATTTGAATGCGCAGATAGAAGGATGGCAGAGAAAGTATAAGCGCGTAATGGAGATAAAATGCGAAGAGACCGAAGCTAAAGAGCGCAAAATACTGAAATTGCAAAAGTCACTGGAGAGACATCGAGAAACATATGCTGCAAGACAAACATTCGTGCGTGACTATTTGGCCGAGAAGGAAGTGGAGCGTCAACTGTACGAGCAACAAATTTATCGTGTGGAATGCGCTGTGCGCATACAGGCCTGGTGGCGGGGGTTGATGGTACGACGTGGTCTCGGGCCATTCAAGAAGAAGACCAAAAAGGGCAAGAAGGGAAAAAGTAAAGCTAAATAAATGTGGGAAATTTAAATAAAGGAAAATGTTGTGGAATTGCCTGCTTGAATTGAAATGTGTTCTTCAAGGTTTGAGAGTTTTGAAGAAAACAAAACGAACCATTTTTACCCATTATTTGATGTATTCTTGTGTTTCTCAGAAATTAGTAGAAAATCATAAAATTGCTTTTGGAATGAGCGTGACAAAGGGTAATCTGTTGCTAAAATTAGATTAAATGGTAGAAGTGGCGCCAGCACTGAGTTAAGCTTTGTTAATTTTTTTCGAATCATAAAAGAGGTGTAGGATAAGATGTTACTGTGATGGTACAAATTACGAGTATTGCTTCCAAAATTAACTAGCACCGATTAATTCATTACCGCCATGATCAAATCGTACCAGCGACTGTTCCATCAATGTAAGGTGTTGATCTTAAACCATCCGTTAAAGTGAAGTATGAAGCTAAGCGTCATTTTCAACCCTATTGGAGGTCAAATATTGAAAAGAGAGCAAAAACGACGCCAACCGACTGAGCGATGAGCTTTAGAGCTTTGTGAGAATGAGCAGATAACGTTAATCTGGTGAAAAATTGATCTCATGTCAGCTAAGCTAACACTAAGCCAAGTCGGCCTCACCTCCTTTCACCCTTCACTTTTGAATTCAGTTGATTAGCCTGGCCTGTACTCTATACCTACTTAAACAGTCGCTGTCAAATTTCGTAGCTGTCTGTAGGAGGATTAGATAAAATAAAGTAACTAAGACACTAAGTGTTTTGCTGGTTTACAGATTTTTCTTTGGAAAAAAGTTGCATAAGAATGGCAGCACTAAATACAGCTCAATCCTCTACCACAAGATTAGTATATTCCTCGTAAGTGGTCGATTAACATAGTGTGTATAGAAAATTGTAGTCAAAGTTTAAGTGCAGATGCATGCATAAACACAGACTTTTCCTAAATCCTTTGGAAAATTATCGCATTTCATTAAACAAAGGAATCTCCTATTGTTGTTAGTGATGTTGATAATGTTGTTGTTGTTGTTGTTGTTGTTGTTGTTGTTGTTGTCGTTGTTTCTGTTTCTGTTGTTGTTGTTGTTGTTGTTGTTGTTGTTGTTGTTGTTGTTGTTGTTGTTGTTGTTTTGTTGTTGTTGTTGTTGTTTCTGTTATTATTATTATTGTTGTTGTTGTTGCTTCTGTTTCTGTTGTTGTTGTTGTTGTTTTTGTTTTCGTTTTTGTGGTTGTTGTCGGATTGCTTTTTGGAGAATATTGCGGGAGTGACAGTCCTTAGCCGGATAAAAATCCGTTTCGGTATAAAGACCCAACTGTCGCGGAATCTATTGGATTTTAGCCGCCTCATACGACATTCCATTGCAGTGTAGTGTATTTGTTTTTCCTGAGATAACAATGAAATCCTGAATTCTAATACTATTCTACTTGATTTTTCATTGTGAATTGCCTGCAACAAAATTTCGATTTAAAGTTTATTTAAGTTTATAAGCATTTTCAGTAAGAGAAGGACTCTATGTGCGCACTTAAAGAAGTAGCTTTAGTCCAATCAGAAGCCGGAAAATTTAGCCTCCATGATGAAATCCCTTTTAAAGGGCCTTAAGTTGATTGATTTCAACTTGGCTCAAAAAAGATCATCTGTGGCACTAGATTCCACAAAAAAAATCAAAATAAACCAGAGCAAACTCATCTAGGAACGAGTTAAACTATCAAAGAATCAATGCTCAGAGCATAATGAGATAATGGAGGCAATTTTACTCCAGCCTGCTTAATTGTAATTATGATGGAGCAGATAAGTTGAAGCAGTTTTGAAGAAGCACATTCCCAAACTCGTTTATCTAGAGCCTTATGTGAAAGATTAAAGTGCACTATTAACGAGCCAATTGGGTTTTAACAGTAAGACGTTAGACCTAGTAAATTCATCATTGACCAGATATTCACCATTCACATAATCCTGCTTCCGATAGCAAAAATGCTCCAGCAAAAATGAATAGACTTTCCCCGCCATGCGACACTAAAAGAGGTTCCAGAGAGTGTGACTCTCAGCATCATGATCTGCAAAACTGAAAGAGGAAGAACAATCTTCTAAATATAAGAGTGTACCACTGCTGACGTACGTCATCCTCTGTACAGACTGGATAAAAAAGCGAGCAGTATGGTCTGCTATTGAACGATGTCTAGACAAAAATGTCTCTTGCTATGAAAGAAATAGACAGCAAACATATGTCTTAGCTCCCACGTCACTCTTGAAAAGCAAAGTAGAATCATACTTGCCAACATGTGATATTTTTGAAAGTGTAGGCAATTGAAAAGCAAACTCCTCTCTCGACGAACAAATACCAAATTCCAAAAACCTCTCATCATCCCCGTCCTACTATATGACGCAGAAGTGTGCACGATGAACTAACCGACGAGTTGACACTAGAAGTTTTCGAAATTTTTGAGTTAGATTTACAGTCTCTAGGATATTGGTAACAACAAATACCAGGCAAAATTGAGATAACTAAGCGAATCGAGAGACAGGGTTATGTGGACATAGTCATGCTGACCTTATGAGCGAAAAACTCTAGCTCTGAAATACTCTATGCAGCACCCGCTGGTGGAAGCAGAAAAGAGGAAGCCTTGATTGGAAAGATTTGGTTGAAAAAGTCATGGCTTCATTTTTGTTTTTTATCTATTCGTCAACCTGCAAAATGGAGAAACAATGCGGAAGCGGTGTGTACGCCAATTAAATAAATTCACATTCCCAATACTGCTGTCAGAACTTTTAAATTTTACCTAAATGAACTAACTTAACTGTATCTTCAAAAAGTTTTCTTAATACCGTGAAATCTGAATTTTATATATCAATGGGAAAAATATTAGAGAAAATCTACATCCTTCACACATTTACAAACCGCTTCTAAAAGTTTCGAATATGTTTTATGAGATTATTTCAAGTTAGAAAACTGTCAATTGAAAATTTGTTTGATTCATGGCATCATAGATTAATTTCAACATGTCCGCCTTTAAAAACAATTGATTTGGGTACTCTTTAAACGAAACATTGAAGTTAGTTACAAGCGAAGGAGCAGGAGGTTACACATTTGATTTTTCTTTTTTTTTTAGTTAATACAGAGTGCAGCTCTAAATACACACAGAAAATAATAAAAAAAAATCCAAATATATTTTGTTTAATGGAACATATGCGAGGATTAACAAAATTTCGGTCAGTTTGTGACTTTCAAATTGATTTGATAAATCTAAAAATACCAAATTCTTCGCAATTGCTTTATTAGTCTTCTTTTCAAATTTTACAACAATGGGATATTTTTCCGTAGAGAACTAGCCCCGAAAAAGTCGACCAAAATGTTCCACTGATGACGTGACTGTAGCTCTGGTGAAGTTCAAAATTGACGACGAACCACGATTGACTAAAGAAATGATTGCTAATGAACTGGGCTTGGATGCCATGGTTGTTTCGCGAATATTAAGAAATCAACTGGGATACACGAAGAAATCGGTGGTGCCACGAATTTTAAATGAGACCCGAAACAGACTCGATTGCAATTTGCTCAGTTTTTCCTTAAATTTTTCCTGGGATCGAAGAAATACGTCCAGCACCATATTCCCCGGGTAAAGCACCTTGCGATTTCTGGTTATTTCCAAATATTAAAAAAAAATTAAAAGGAAAAGCCTTTAATAGCAACGAGGAGATAATTAATGCGGTTAATGCTGAACTTGATAAGCTTAAAAAGTAAAATTTTCAAGACTGTTTTCAAATATAGATCTAGAGGCCTAAAAAATGAATTGAAATCAGTAGCAATTCTGTAGAGAATATAAAAAAGGAAAAAAGATTACGAATAAATACAAAAATAATTTTTTTCTGGTCCATTTACCGAACTTTTGTTAATCCCCTCGTACATATGTAGGTCCGCAGGGTAGAATATATAGTATTGTATTTATGAAAATGTGAACCTTATTTCATAAATAACTTTATGTTACCATAAAAAATGTTTATTTTTAATAATCTATTTAAAATGTACCAACAATTTTTTGTGGTACCTAAAAAAGTTATATTATTTAATTTATTGTAATTGATTTTCACCTCCTAGTTATATCCGGGATAACCGAAAAAACACGTATGCAAAAGCACCCTATATTAGTTCCCAAATGCTGAGCTAGCGGTTTCTTAAAAAAAAGAGCAACTGATTTGCCCAATTTAAATTCAATTCAAAAATGATTTATAACCTCACACCAAACTGTCGATTTCGAAGCCAACACCATCAAACATTAGCACACCACAACACAACCTCAAAATGATCCGTGGGAGAAAGGCATACCTAACAATGAAGCTGTAATCATACACATGTAAACACACATACATATGTGTGTATATAGTTTTTACATAAAAAATATTTTAAATCCCTTACTTTTTCTTACATTCCTTACAACTAACTTTTGCTTCCACTTTATTATTTCGACCTTCTTTTTGCGCGTTGCTGATAGAGTCTATTTGTACTTTTACTTAGCTGTAAATAAATATATTATCCAGTAGTATTATGTAAGTGTGTATCGTACCCTCAAACATCTGTCAGTTTATCGACTAAAAGATTTTATTTTCAACATATGAAATTTTTCCGAAAACTTTTCATGCGTTGTAATACGCGATTATAGCCTTACAGGATTCTCTACTAGTAGATACATAATGTTCGTATGCATATATATCAATTTTTTCCAATTTTTTTATGTTTTTTAATTTTTTATGTTGCTTATTATTATTTCGTTTTTGCTGAAGTATAGCCAATTGGATTTTTCTTGTTGGTAGTGAAATCATAAAAGCATAAAATATATTCTAATTTATGCAAAAAATTGTCAAACCCATTTCATGTCACCGAAATTAATTCGAGCGAACCGGAAGTAAAATAAAACTTTATACAATTGCTCAAATTGAAATTGAGTAACTCGCAATTCTAAGAAAAAGCTAACGTAGAAAGTGGGGAAATAAACTCAATCAGCTTAAGATTTATAAATAGAATAAGATTTATAGACAACGTATCGAATTTATCAATAAATCCACACACACGCACACGAGCCAAATAATTTTTTGATTTATGCATATGAAAATTTATCAACAAAATTAAGAAGCATTGGAATAAATTTACCACATTTTTTTCTTAAAAAAAGAGTTTTGTGAATTCAATTGCAGTGCTAGCATTTATACTTTCATTTCCAAAGCATTTAGAGTTGGCCAGAGCAAAGTTCAAAATTATAGGAACTTAATTCCAAACATGTATTGCATCCTCTTCTTCATTGTCGTATGCACCGCTTATGCAATTATGGGAAAGAAGAGTATCAATTATAGCGTGCCAATCACTTCGTATTTCCACTGTTTGAATTCAATTGGAAATACCAAGTGAAATAAGATCGCATTCTACCTGTTGCGTTTCAAAGGGGTGAAGAACTTCCTCTTCCTCCCATTCGATCAGTGAATACTGTATGAATACTTTCAAAACTGAAGAGCTTTCATTCACTTTGACAACATGACTTTACCAGCGTAGCCGCTGTCCCTTCCTTCGCCGTATATCTTGTACAGCTTCCATAGTCTGCGATATTCGCTACTTTCTGGTATGCAAAGATCCATAAATTTTATGGAAAATGTTTTTATCGAAATGCTATAGCCTCTGCACTACGCAGTAGGAGTGGATTTTAAAAACAACATTATTGTTGCTGTTTATGCTAGTTTCAAAATAAAATAAAAAATAATCTACGATTTCAGAGTGACAACAATCAACGATGGCGTAGAAGCCAAAACTAGAGCGCGCTGACTATTTATTCGACGACAAGAGATATTGCGTCCAGTTCCAGTCAGAAAAGTCAGAAGTAATGGTCTGGTTGTTGAGGCCAATGAAATCAATAACATCGACAAACACCAGCTGCTATTAACTCTTATAATAGGTATACTCAGTCTTCTATGTTTAGTTAAGAAAAAGACACAACATGACTAACAACATGACCGCGTTAAGTATCGAATGGCTCCGAGAGTTCCTTTCGCTCGAGCGGGAGATTTGGCGCTATTTAGCGTTAGAAGTCTTGTTGGGATATTAGATTTAGTTATAGATTGGTATCTTGCAAATTGTTGTTTTTCACAATATGTTCGCTAGAATTTATGTGCAATATTCAGGAGACTTACCTTATCACTCAACTCAACTCAACTCAATCGACCAAACCATCAGATCTAAAGGCGCCTGCCACTATCTTCCTTTAATCGAGTTGCTGATGATTACTCTCAAAGAGCAGGAGAGCATGTTGAATAGAAAATCGATTCGCTTTCTCTTGTGTTTCCAGCTTTTCGCTGTCGAATGGTCATTGTATTTGCTGATGGCTCCCCGCACAGAAGATGGAGCATATCTCTAATTCTGCAAGAAAGTGGAGGAAGTTTTTGTTAGTTCCGAGCTTTTCGTGTTTTAAGAGGAGATTATGGAGCACATAATTGTCTAACTACTCAAGTAATTGAAGAGACTGAAACTTTTCCAGATATCGTTAGGACCGTGCGTTTGCGTTTTTTTCATACCACCTCATATTTCAAGTGAAAGTATAGCCCAAGACCAGGGAGTGTATATTTTTCGACGTTTTCCACGTCGCATTGTGGCATATTTTGCACTTGGACTTACACCTACAACCATATAAGCCACAGCGCACACAACAACTTAAGCCAGACATTCGAAATTCCGTTCATACGTCGATTGGGAGCTTGAAAACAAGGCAGTGGGCTGGCATTTTTTTAACAAAATTTTCTTCCGTGACGAAGGGATACGTAAATAAGCAAAATTGTCACATTTCGGGCTACACAAATCCCCAAATAATTAAAATTACTGTCTGGTGCACGCTTTTGTTCGGAGGTAGATTGGACGTTACTTCTTTGAAAATGAAAAGAGCGATACTTGCACTATCAGTTCAAAGCAGTTTGGTCATATTATAACCAACTTTTTTTGGCTCGCAATTGAGGAAAACAAATTGGGCAATATATATATATATATTTCAAAAAGGTGGTGACGCATGCCACACAACACGAGCGAATATAGCTTTATTGGGAGAGAAATTTCCCGACCGCGTAATCTCTATTCTTGGCGATGTCAATTACTCACCGAGATCGTGCGATTTGACACTGTTTGACTCTTGGTGGGGCTACGCGAAATACTGTATTTATCCAGAGAAAGCTTCAACTTTCGGGCAATTGATGGCTGAGATACCGCCCAATATGTACCAAAAAGTGGTCGAAAATTATCTCGAAGTTAGCAAAATTCCAAAAACGGTTATATAATTGACGTGGTATTTCAAATATAATGCCAAAGCTCGACCTTTATAATAAAAAACAGATTGTATGAAAAATATTATTTAAAATGCCTTTTATTTACTTTCATTTTAAAAAGCGCAAAATGGATTACCCAAGTCAAGTTAGTTTAGTTTACTCGTTTGAAGTTTCATATACCAGGGGTGTTAGTTGAAATGTTTTCGATAAAGAAAACACTTAATTTTCAGAGGAATCTCAAAATTTTTTATTCAAAGTATTGACCATTGGTTTCTACACATTTCGCCCATCTCTCAGGCAAGTTATGGATACCATTCCAAAAAACTTTTTCTCTTTCGAGGCAAACCATTCGACGAGCCATTTTTCGACTTCTTCAAAATTAGCGAAGCACTGCTCTGCAAGGGAGCGCCCCATCGATGCGAAAAGGTGATAGTCGGACGGGGCGAGGTCTGGAGAGTACGGCAGGTGCGATAATATTTTCAAATTAAGTGCTTTTAATATGTCTTTCACCAGTTTAGCGGTATGAGACGGCGCGTTGTCATGTTGCAAAATAACTTTGCCATGTCTTCGGGCCCATTCCGACCGTTTTTCGATCAACGCAGAAAAGATTTCCTTTCGAATCGTTGAAGCAGCATTTCACAAACGGTTTTTCGATTTTCTATTAGTCTATCGTTCAGCTGGTGTGGCACCCATTTTCCATACTTCTGGATCTTTCAAATTGCTCCTCGAGTCACATGTAGTGTTTCTGCCAATTTTTGTTGCGATTGGGTTGGATCAACATGCAATTCCTCGTCTTCGAACTTTTTCGCTGCACCAGGATGTTCATTGTCTGTCAAATCGAAATCTCCACATTGAAATTGACGAAACCATGTCTCACATGTTCTAATCACTGGAGCATGTTCACCAGAAGTTTCTACCAGCAACCGGTGAGCTTCAGCTGCTTTTTTCTTTTGATGAAATAAGAAAAGCAACGAATGCCGCAAATGCGATTTACTTGGAACGAAACTCGACATATTCACTGAGGTAAACAAATATGACGCTATCATTTTGGCGGAATGTGACTTGCGTATTTTTTTAGGTTAATGTCAATAGAAAAAAATTACATACATGCCTAATCATAGAAAATCATACATATTGCTAGCGACATCTACTAGTAAAGCCGGCAAACTTCAACTATACCTATAGCGTCATCATAGCACTACGCCTTTAAAGAGACGACTTTCTAACATAAATTCAAAATATGATTTTTCTTCTCTATCATTTAAGGAAGAAAGTTATTGAAAATCTCATAAGCTGGTCTTAGCTATACAAAATTGCATGCTCTGCAAAACGCAAGGCTTAACTGCCTTTGAAAGCAGGGAAAAGGCTCTTATTGCTGTAGAGTAGATCAGTGAGGATATTTGAAAGCAAATACGTTTAGTTTTTAAATTAATAAGAGCATAAAATTTCCATTGCGAGTAAATTTTTCCGAATCGTTTACTCAACAAAACTTGTGGGGTTAAAGTTGTGCAAACAAATATGCAGCAACAACTGCACACGCATATGAAGAGGCATATACACTATGTATATATACACATCCTTGTACTTTTAATTAATGTAAAATAGTTATTAAATTCCATATGAATATCAATTAGTGATGATGAGTGTGTGTGTCTTCAGTCTCGCGCGCTGTTTCATGATGCAAAAGTAGAACGCAAAGCAAAGTCTTCCGATAGAAACGCTAGAAAACTATTTTAAGCGAAATGCCTTGATGAAATTATTTATTGGTTGCTAAGCAATGGTTGTGCTTTCGATAACGCTAACACTCGTTAGAGAGAAAATAGATTCCGTACATCAAGGCTGCGTTCATTTTCTGACATGCATTCGAGCTAATGCTTGTAAACTTTATTTAAGATTAAAAAATTTCCGATTTTTTCTTAGCTTTTCTACTCTCTGAAAACTATCCGCGCTCTCATTAGTCTCAGACTTCAAGGAAATGTGCATAAATTTGCAAATAATAAATTTTATTTTCTTAATTCTTATGTATAATGCCTGTACTGCATGCATCAACAAGACTATACAAATAAGAAAATAACTCGCTGACAGGTAGCGAGCGGCTGCTACTAGTAAACTGCATAAAATTTATCCGTGATGAGCTTTAGCTGACGTAATGATGTTAGACATGCATTCTGCTCACATACTAATATGGTTATTAAATTCGCTCTCTTCGTTTAATTATCTGTATGTGAATAAATATGTTCTGACTTTATTGGTTATAATGTTAATAAAAAAATATCATTACCGAAATAAAGCTAGCCGCGTTAACGGTGTTGGCGTTATTAATGTAGCTAACGCTACTCTCGTAATTTCAACTCAATGTATACATACATACAGACGCATGTCTTATAAAATTATGCATTTCTGAACATACACGTACATACGTATGTACATGTATTTATGTACATATATCTTTTTATAGTTCTCTTCATATAACATCAGTGACTGCTTTAGCCTGGTTTTTATCATCAGCACGTTGTTGTTGCGTATAATTTAATTTTCATGAAAGGGTTTTGCGGTAAAGAAATAATATCTTTTTTATACAATTTTTTATAACTCTTTTTATATGTATGTACATGACATTTAAGCACATGTCGACATGCACACACCCACACACACACGTTGATACACGTGCCATATTATGCAATTTTTTTTTTTGCAAACATCCATACATATTTGCATGCAAATAATTTTAATATTTTATTTGCCTTCCGTATGCTTTATGTGTGCGAGCTTGACAAAAATTACTATAAACGGATATTAAGTATTTCCTGTACGTTAACGGTGTCGTTTTTTATGTGTTGGCATAAAAGAGTATTACAGCGTATGTGTAATATATTTATATGTATACCTATATGTAGTTTACATGCACACGTAAAAGTGCTTCAGTACTGTGTGTGTATTTTTTTTTTTAAATATTTTTCAAATATTAATTTATTGTAAAAAAGTTTATATCTAATTTTTTTTTGTTGCAAAATTATTTATATCTGGATATTAATTTCAGTGAAAGTAATTCAGTAAAGTCATTGCAGCTGAATATTTTAATATCTTAACTTAATAATTTCATTTTTATTTATTAGGCTTATTGAGCGATCACAAAAAATTCCATCAATAGTTAATCCATAGACATAATCAGTTTTATGTGATAGGCGTAAACAAATATTGCAAATCCAGTCTGACTATAAGGGTGTAATAGGACTTATTACAAAATTCAAGCACTTCCTTAACCAACTTAACTTTTCAGCTCAGCTTCAGAGGGTCGGTTCTGCAAATTAATTTAAATTTAAGCTTCAATAAATTTTATAATACAAATTTTTTATATATATATACAATATATATACAATTCTCATGTTCCTAAAGTGACTCTAATGCTTCCAGTGTTTGTTCGTATTCGTATTCACTATCCAAAAGCTACAATGATGAGGAAAGTGACTACCAAAGCACCTGTTATAGTGGGCGCCATTACACCAATATTGTTCGAAAATGAAGAGGATTGTCCGAATGCGTCGGGTAAGGAAGAGAAAACAGGATACAGACTGCGCAGCGTCGAAGAAGTTATGAAAAAGGCGAGTGTCGCTATTGTCACTACTGATGCTCATTTGGACCAAAACTTGTCTCCTTTATGTGAATACAACTATAGAGGCCTTGATCTCTCTCTATCTCTTACTCAGAAACAGTATGAGGCAAAGAAGTACATACATTTGTATGTGTATTACCAGAAGACCTTAAAAACCCAAAAGAAAGACTTAAGCAAGAACGACCATTTGTATATAGACTTTATACCATTTGTAATACAATTTTTATTTCACTTTTATTTAAATTGCAAAACCATCTTCATCACCGCGTACTATGGTAATTATATCCACTTGATGCACGACAGCAGCTATTCAAACAACTCCTGTAGATGTGCCTTCAATTCAATTATTCACTAGCAAAAAATCAATTGAAGATTTGATCGACGAGTCTTTAGAAGTTGAAAATTCTTGGCTCAATATTGGATTTATCTCTCAATATATTTGCTGAAGGATTTCATCAACCATGAATGAAATTATTACTTGCTATGAGCGAAGAAACCCATCAAATCCTGGGATTGTATAAAAGATCTTTGAAATCATCCCCATACCGCCGTAGCAACGCAAAGTTAGAATGGCATTTAGAAATAACACTGGTGATGTGATTACTAAAGGGAATTCCGCAACAAACATTACACCAAGATCCAAAAATTCATTAACAAAAGATAGTCTATTGTAGTATAGACTTTGGTATTTGAAAAGTTGACCTGAGCACATTGGAGCACTTTAAAAAGGTAATGTTAAAACATTTTTCTATGTTAAGGGGCAAATTAATCCTAATGCTCCAATTAGCTAGATCGTTAAGATCCTTCTGTAATAGTAAAGCATTGGAAATACAACGAATGCATGAAGCAAGAAGTTTGAATTTTTAAAGCAAGTTCCAATTTCATTTATAATAACAAGAAATAATAAAGGATCAATAATGCTACTTTGAGGTAGCCCAGAGGTGGCCTCAAAAGGCATAAGATCTCGTATTATCCAATTCAACAAATTACAATCTATCGGAGGGATATGATAGAAAAGAACAGTGAAAATCTAGGCACTCTAGCTTACGTAATAAAATGCTATGCGGGATAGTATCAAAGGCTTTGGAAAAATCGGTATAGACGAGAGGTGAAATAAAATAACGAGAAAGAAAGTTGAACGATCGCTAACAAAATCATGATGGTGCGGGCTATTGGAGCATTTAACAGCAAAAAAAAAAAAACAAATTATCATCGACCACATTATTGAGAAGTTTTTCAACGATTAATGAAAACACCAGACGACAGCAAAAGTATTTAAATGTATTTTAAGCTAAGTAGCAATTCCATTCAAAACTTCCAGTTCATTGACTGACAGACTACCGAAATGTCAACCTACCCGCCATAATTAGTCAGCAAAGAGATTTACAGCATCCAAAGTGCTTTAAAAACTCATCCCACTGTATGACATGCAAGAGGGAATATTGGAATAACCTTTCTTATAGCAAATATATTTCCAAAAGGATTTTGGATTCATTTCATTAAGGAAACTTATCGAGCTCGTTAAAATTATTCATATAATGAATATATTTTACCTTGTGTAGGTGATCATTACTGACCTTAAATAAAATGTAAATTTTGTTTCAAAGATTTATAAACTTTTTTCGTATGCCACGGAAGCTTATGCAAACAAGAATGACTACTAGAAAAGTTTGGATTAGAAAGTTGCATAACGTCACATTTTTAGAGAAAAAAGCTAATTTCTTATCGATTCCCAGAATACCTGCATTCAAAGAGGCACAGTCGGCGTTAAAAAGTTGAATAGTATTCTTACCCGAAACGGAGATATAATTAGGAAACTTAGACTAAGCGTCAAAGGAACATGATGCATATCCCATTTACAAAGACCCAACTGTCACCTTTAATCGTATGGATTAAGCTTTGCTGCCGATTTCTTTGAATTAGTGGCGTGTGGTATTTTATTTTCCTTAAAACTGTGTTTTTGTACTAGAAATATATTAGGAAAGATCCTCACATTTATACTATACTACTTGACTGCTGTAATCTATTATTTACCTAATTTGAATTTTATTTATTTATTTTTTTTTTTGTTTTTGGTTTTTGTTTTTTTTTTTTAAGATACTGATAAAAATAGGCAATAATGTTGTTCTTATTATTTTATATTTATTTATTCAAATGCGCCTTCTAATGAACGCACATTTTCTGTTACCATGTACAAAAATTTTTGTGTACACAAAAAAATAATTCCTTTAATTACATAAATATGCTTTGTTTATAATATTAATATATTTTTATACACACACAAAGTAGTCTAATAAAAAAGTCCTACCTTTTCGTTGCGCGCTTTTCAAATACCAAAGTCGAATTATTAAAATTTTTCAATTAATTGCTACACACTAGCACGAATATAAATTTTCTAAAATAAGCTGATCAAAATGTTATTCTAAACAAAAGTACTCGTACGTGTTCAAGTATGCAATGTAAATATTATTATGCAATAAGCAGTTCTATGAAATGTTTCACGCGCACTGTTAGTAGTCTTTTTACACTAAAAACAACAGTTACGTATTTCTATTTAACTAATTATAAATTTAAAATTTATGTTGCATTACAATAAATTTTATATTTAAAAATGTTTTTAGTGCGTTCAGGCGAAATATGTTACGTATACGCCCTGTCAAAATACTCGTATGCACGTGTGCGACAGGTTTCGCAACTGTTTCGTTATGTTAATTTTATTTTTATTTTTGGAAACCATTTGGAGCAAGCTAGAATGCGAGGAAATCAAGACTGATATTATTTTGGTAATGAATGCTGAAAAACATTTCAAACATTTAGCGATGTTATGAGAAACTAAATTTTTTGTGAAGGCGATAATAAAGATCGTGTCGTAAAAAATGTGTAAAAAACATTTATATTGAAACAAAATATTATATTTACTATATTAAGTATATTCTTTGGGCTTGATAAAATATGCGTTTTTGAATTTTCTAATCTATATACATACGAATATATATATACATAGGGTATAAAACACGAGTTTGAGACTTTATAATTAAAAGGGAATTTCATGAAAAAATTTATTTGGAATACAATTTATACATAAATAAAATAAACTACATAACTTCCTCTTTTTCGGGCCAACCCATGTACTGTTTTACCACTTACCATTTAGTCATTTCAATTGTTTTGCTGAACTTATTTTTGTATTTGAAACATATGTTTTTACTTATAAATTAAATTGTGGCTAAAATATTTATCATTTGTGGCAATTTTATAATTATTATGATTTAGTTACTAAAATTTTTTTGCCGTTATTTGTACGCTTATTAAAATTATATGTAACAGCTGTTAAAGTTATTGCAAATTGTACACAAGCAATCGGTGTACAACAGCGCGTTGTTGCATGTATTGCGGCCTAATTTACTACTCCCACACGCACCTCAAAATTATGTAAATTTTGTTATTGTTTGCTAATCTGTTTGCGTTTTTCTGCTTCTTTTTCGACATTTTTGTTTTGTTTTTCCCGTGAACTTATAATACTAATTCGTTATTGTAAATTACAATTTTATTACTGTAATTAATGATGTCAACGCCATGTGCTGGCACATATTTCACGGTAAGTAAGTGATTACTGCAGTGTTTAAACTTACAGTTAGTATTTTTAGCATTAAGTACTAGTTAAGTAAATTTTTTGGTTGGATATATATTTTTATTTAATTTTTAATACCAAAAAGTCATATCGCAATCACACCAATTTCATAGAAATGTTTCTGACATTTTCTGTAGGTACTGCCTTTTCTTATGAATTAAATATACAAACCTTACTTGATTCCAATCTTATAGAAATTTTCATTACACTTTTCCTTTAAATCAGTCGAAACACTCTTTTTTGTGATTCACACTAACTCAAAATTGTTCAAGTACTCGTACATATATACAAAAAAATTACTAAATATATGGAATACCACAACAAATTTAACAAAAACGTGTGAGTGAATACGCGAATATTTATTTAATGCCATGAAGTACAGAGCGATCTTAATAATATACTTAACCATTAATACATCATGTTCCAAATTTACCGCAATATTGTAAAGAGTTGTTGTATAACTTGAATTTCGTAGGCGCAATAATACATATCTTTAGTGAGCATACATAGTATAAAGCTTCTGGACACCTACTATATCTTTTTTAGGTTCTAAAATTGCTGTTAGAGTACCACGTGAATATTATTGCATTTCGAATAGATTCGAGTTCAGTATTCTTAGTATTCTATGTAAGCAGTCGGCTAAATATGAGTTCATTGATCTAAGTTTTTTGTAAAAAAATTGTAGAATAAATTTCTAATGTAAACCTATCAAATTAATGTCTTTTTATTCATGCTTTCGTAAAAACTGGTAAACTTTTGTTAACTCTACTCTAAAATATATTTTATTATCCCTAAGCCTGGGGTATGTAAAGGGGTGTAGTCAAACTTCTGGGTATGCATTAACAGTCGTAGAATTTAGGTTCAATTTGCTTTCACTTTCAGCAGTAGAATGACTTTTTGATATACCAGAATTAGCTATTACTTGAATTTTGTCTAAACTTACTATTGCACATATTGCACGACATATAAAAAAACGAAATCGAGCTTAAAGTTAGGAAAACATTTGTATAGAAATTAAGTTTCTTTGTGAAAAAAGTATTAATCATTTTTAACATGGACATATAGCTTTGGCTGGAAAAACATGCAATTATAAGAATGATGAACGAAATAAAAATGTATTGCTTTAGTTCTGATAGCTCGGTAAAAAAACTGATAAAGTTTGGAACTTTAATATACAATACCTTAGAACCTTAGTTTCTTTGAATTTTTTCTCCGAATAGAAGTTTTTTGCACGGTAACTATCCAAACCTCCAGGCATAGAAAACAAATTTGTATAAAATAACAACTGCCACTCTTTGGATGTTCTATCGAAAGCTTCTGAAATGAAAGTAAAGCTGAAGTTGTAGTGAAAAGAATGTAAAACTATCGATGAGATTTCACAGTAGGACAAGAACTCTATTCTCTTAGATAAGCACCAAAAACTTTTAGAGAATTTAGCGCGTAGCACATGACAACTTTTTGTGTTCAAAAATTGTTCAAGGGAATTTTTTTTTCATAACATACTCATACTTAGAGAATTTTTTTTTAAAGTATGCATCACATATCGTCCTTTTGGATTTCTATTTATAGGTGCGATAAAAATAACCGTTATAGTATTAAAAACTTTTTTTTTAATAAATTGAGAAACCAAATATATAATGAAAATGCTTGCAGTAGGTTGTAGTAACAGATTTCATAATTAAATAACGTCCAGATGATTTGTCTGTTAATTTAACAGATGGTGCTCTGTTGATTACAAATTTAACAGTTCTGCAGAGATTTTAACTGAATTTCTGTTACTTATTAACAGTCGGGGCTGTTGCTGTGCCATATACTTCGTTTATAATAACGAACGTGGTTATTTCTTTTGAAAATATCATTCAATCTGTTATTGCAACTGCAAAACTACTGTTGATAGCAGTTTAATTGACTGTCAAAATTGTTAGTTCTTTCTATGCTGAGAAACAAAATTCACATGAAATAAAATGTCATGTGAAAAGCAAAATTTACACAATTTAGTTTAGAAGTAAAATTAATTTTTTACAACATTTTGTTTCTTATATACACTGCACCATTTGACATTATAAATAAAAGCAAAGATGGGTGGGAACATTCACTCTTTAAGTAACAGAAAAAATTGTTCGTCCTCCTCTACACAGAAGTAAACTGAGTTCTTTATTTTGAACAATCATATCATTATAATAAAAAATTATTTACCCAGAAACTGTAATACAAGAAAAAATAATAATATTTTACACATAACTGCTCTTTTGACTTAATATACGATATGGGTTAAGCGGTGTTCTTTCTACAAAATTAACAGATTTTCTGTTAGTTAAACAGTAACAGTGGCGATTCAACGTTCAAGCTAGTTGAATTAATAATCAACAGAACTTATCTGCTGAATAAAACTAAGAACGTTATCATTAAAACTTTGGACTTTGGAAAATTAGTTTTAGGGAACAAAAAGTGGTACAAAGGTGTGAAGAACTATTTTATTGCATAATGGCGTAATAAATCATTCAAAATCACAAATAATAAGATGACTTAGCTTAAATTCAATATTATTACAAAAAAAAAACAGAAGTGTGTTAAATAGTTGTCCATAACCGTATGCTTCTCCCTTTACACATAAATTTTAGGCCAACGGCATGCAACAATTATCAAATCACTAGCTATTTATGGTATTATTTTAATATTTAAAAAACAAAAGGCTGCAAGCTATTTTATTTGCAATTAATTGCATAAGATGCCTGAGTAAATATACCAGATTCTCATGGATTACTAATCTGACATAATCTGACCAAATAATCACGAAATAAATACCAAAAATACACTAACTATGTCATTTAAATTTAAGCTGATAATTTAGTGCAAACTCATTTCATGCAGTGTTGAGGGAAAATATTTTTAATGAGCAAACAAACCACCATATAACGTATTCGACTCAATTTCTTACGCTAGTCCTGCAAATAGACGACCAAGCTAAGGCCATATCAAGCACAGTATGAAGCCAGCACAGGTGACAAACAAGTCAGAGAGACTTTAAGTGGCAACATTATTGCAGGCAAATTATTTACACCGTCATCACTTCGCCATATACATATAAGCAAGTGGAAGTGCTCCGTTCACTAACTTCGTCAGCAAAACTTGGTACCTGAAATTCAAGTCAAATATTTTAGAGAATACTTAGTTGACTGTTTGGATTTCGTAAATGACTGCAGGTGGAGAAAAACATCGAACCATGAGAGAGAATGCGTAAAGTGTGGTGAGCGTGTGGATGTTATAACTGCAGTGCAAATGTACAGGTGTGAGTGTGCGACTGATAAAAGTTGCATAGAAGTTAGGAAATATAGTTCACAGGCAAGCAGTGCGAGACGGTATAGCCGTTGGTATAATTGTAGTTATATAAGTATATTTTAACCCGTTCAACCCACATTTTCTTTCTTCTATATTTTCTTTTTCTTTAATTTTTTTTTTTTTGTGAAAATGTAGAAAAATACTTGGCAAGAGTTTGAGTAAATATAATAAAAACCGAGACTCGAGGTTGCGGACATGCGAAAAAAACTTCACTGCAATAGTCAAGTTAGAAAAAAAATTAATAAAAGAGTTGGGCGTTGAATTTGAGTACCAGCATTACATGTTCTTGGAAAAAAAATTATTTGGTTTTTGCCTGCATTCTATAAATACTTAACTTTTTTTTATCACAGTAGACGTCTCAGTTGACCAACTTAAACAGCGCAGCGTGTCACTTTACAACTATTTAAGCTTTAATACTTTGAAAGAAGAAGCATTGCGACTCTGTTACGTAAATTTAATTCTCTTACTATGTTCATGTGACTATGTATGTATTGTATATATGAATGAATACTTACCGTAGTCAACTTTCTTTCGCTACTCATTTATTTAATTATTAAAGATCTTGACTGGGCATCAACGGTAAAATGCAATTAGCTTTTCGGGGAAATGCAGGAATTTGGAATTAATTTTGAATTTTTTTCTCGAAGAAAAAACCTATTGGACAGTGCAATAGTTTAGACGCTACACAATCACGTAGCCAAGTAAAAGCTTGTGTATACATATTTTTGATTGATTAAAACTTTATTTTTATTTTTGGATCCGAACTTGGGATGCCCACAGCACTAGCCAATGGTTATACCATTAAGGTGCATGTGTCCGGCTATCAAGTGCTCAGATATTATGTCGCTATAAAACTAGGCTCGATGTAGATTTATTTTATTTTATTTTTCTTGTTTTATTTTTTTAAATTCTATTTTATTTTATTTTATTTTATTTTATTTTATTTTATTTTATTTTATTTTATTTTATTTTATTTTATTTTATTTTATTTTATTTTATTTTATTTTATTTTATTTTATTTTATTTTATTTTATTTTATTTTATTTTATTTTATTTTATTTTATTTTATTTTATTTTATTTTATTTTATTTTATTTTATTTTATTTTATTTTATTTTATTTTATTTTATTTTATTTTATTTTATTTTATTTTATTTTATTTTATTTTATTTTATTTTATTTTATTTTATTTTATTTTATTTTATTTTATTTTATTTTATTTTATTTTATTTTCTTTTATTTTATTTTATTTTATTTTATTTTGTTTTATTTTATTTTATTTTATTTTATTTTATTTTGTTTTATTTTATTTTATTTTATTTGATTTTATTTTGTTTTATTTTATTCTACTTTATTTTATATTATATTATTTTATTTTATATTATATTATTTTATTTTATTTTATTTTATTTTATTTTATTTTATTTTATTTTATTTTATTTTATTTTATTTTATTTTATTTTATTTTATTTTATTTTATTTTATTTTATTTTATTTTATGTTATTTTATTTTATTTTATTTTATTTTATTTTATTTTATTTTATTTTATTTTATTTTATTTTATTTTATTTTATTTTATTTTATTTTATTTTATTTTATTTTATTTTATTTTATTTTATTTTATTTTATTTTATTTTATTTTATTTTATTTTATTTTATTTTATTTTATTTTATTTTATTTTATTTTATTTTATTTTATTTTATTTTATTTTATTTTATTTTATTTTATTCTATTTTATTTTTTATTATATTATTTTATTTTATTTTATTTTAATATTGTTTTAATTTTAATTTAGTTTATAACTTTTATATCTTGTATATTTTTTTATACAGTTTTTTTTAGGAAGAACATAAGTTTAGTGATATTGTTTCTAAAAGAGATCAAGAAATATATTCTCTTCCCAGACATATAACTTAACTTTTTTATAGGTCACATTTTTTATCTCCGCCCTATTTTCTGCGCATTTTTCTTTTCAATTCTTATACATAGTAGTTTTCGGGCAACATTTTTATCGAAGTTGCTGTGGCGTCTGCAATATACCTATGTGTACTAATCTAGGTATAAATGTATTGTATATGTGAGTCATTGGTATGCGCGCAGCGAATACAATGTGGAATTTATGGGTCATATTTACAAGTGCATACTTACATACATACATATATAAAAGAACACCTAAGCACGTTTACAAATTTACAAATTCGATTTATTCACGTATTTTTGTATATAATATTTTGCGCGCGTAATTCCAACAACAACTGCAGTTAAACACAGTTACATATGCAATTATAATATTTATGAATGCAGATAACCAGACTTGGATTATTCGCAATATTTGAATGTACTGCGTTTACTAGCGATAGAAATGCGTAAATAATGCTTGCATACTTGCAAATAATCCTTTTTTTTTAAATTGCACATTGAAAATATTTATTTTCTAGGCATGTGGTTCTTAGCCTTAAGATTATACTTTAAGAGCGAGTGCCTGCTGCGGCTAGATCGAATAAATTACAACCGAGAGGCTCCTGCAGCAATTGAAGCCTTATATCAGCTATACTGCGACATAGGTATATGACGCGATTTATACCACGGAAGTGCTTAAAGGTTTCGGATTTTTCTTTCTCTACACGATTTAAGCAGAAGTTATTGTATGCATGCAAAGATGTTCCCTTCCTTATAAGCAACAATGATCCAATTGCGACAATTAAACTTCCTTATCTTCGATCAGCATCTTAGATGATTAATCCACTCACAGTGACCTTGCGTGTAGAGAGCGGCATGCAACAACACTTACATGGCAAACTTGTCTCTGCCCAGGTTGCCACATTAAGCCCAGAGAGAGATGCTTAGCCATAACATTTAAAGGTCTGTTGTCTTTCTCAAATTTTTAAGTTCCGTCTAAATTTTTCGCTTTGACTGCTGACTGTCGAGAGAAGAAAATGTGTGATCAGACTAAATTTTGAAACTTCCTTAATGATTTTTAAAACGCATTAAATAATTGCTTTTGATTTTGCTATGGGAAAAAATGACCTTATCTCTTACTACAGTAGATGAAACTAGTGCTGGCGATTTTTGATTGAATTAATTTATATTATTTCGTCTAAAAATTTAAAGTTAATTATAAAACAACAAAGTAAGAGTAGCGTACAAAAAAATATAAAAAATACCACGGAAAGAAATTACGAAAAAATTAAAAGTAAATTTATACTACGGAACAACATTTGCAGTGTTACTAGGAAATTAGAAAATGTGTAAAAACGTATGTATGAATTGGAGCCAATTAAATAGTATATATTCAACTTAAAGTTTCTATCGTAATAAAAAATGTGGAACTCGAATAGCAATCATCCATCCACTCACACATTCAACTAAACACTGTAGCTAATGAAAACATTTTTGTATATGTAAAAACCATGTACTACATACATTTATACCTATAATTCTTCGTTGCAAAGTCAAAAAGGGGAGAGTAATAGTCATATATTTGATTCCCTTTCATTCGCTGTTTCGAACAACCGATGCACACAATTCTCTATAATCAATGCTTAAGTACTAAATTCTCCAAATAAAATCATTTCTTATTACAAAAACAATAAATTGTAGAAATTTATGCAAGTCACATACCCTGCATAGCTCGAATTGTTATTTATCTGTGTCAAAATTTAAGCAATTTAGGTAATGGTGAAAATGTTTTATTTTTATTTTTATTTTTTTTTATTTCTACCATAATATCATTCTTGCTTTCTTTTTCATGTCTGACTTGTCAAATTGAGTTTAGCACAAGCGTTTGGATTTCATTGATATTCTCTATCATTACGAAACCATTAATGTGTTTTGTTGTTATACCCAACTAGAGTGTGTACGCAAGGTATGATGCAAATGTGTTCAGCTAAGGGTTGTATGTAATGGCATAAAATAAATAAGACGACTTGATTTTGACTATTTGTTTGATAATGAATAATTTGAAAAAATATTGAGAAAAAAATTTATTTTTAAGACCTGCAGCCGCTAATGAAAATGAAGACCGTGAGAAAACTGTCCCTAGTAATATGATGAGCAAGACGACATAAACAAGAACAGGAAGGACGAAAATTATTGGAAACCAGCACAACCTTAAAAAATTCTCAGACAAAGAAAAAAGTAAATTATAAAAATTTCACTATCTTTCGTTCGGTTCTAACTGAACTGAGCTCAGTCTTTAATTTTATTTATATAGTATTGCATGCCGCTGTGATTTATGTATTTCACTGCCTTCGGAAATGTCTGACATTCATCTTTATCTACTCTCCTTTATTCTGTTATCGAAGATAAATTTGTTGCATTGAACTTTTTGCAGAAATAAAAAACAAAAATCACTGTCACATTTGTAAACGATTTGTGCGAGTGATTTTCCAAGTTCATTTGACTATAATATTTTTTTCCTTTTTTTAGTTTTTTTCCTTCCGTGGTTGCTTTAACATTGTTAATTTGTTAAAAAAAAATTTAATTTCTAAATTAAATTTAATCGAAGTTTTTCCACCAATTTTCGGTAAATCTCTCAGTGACATTTAGTTGATAAATAATTTATGCACAACCATATAAGAGCAAGCTTATGCATGTCTAGTATACAAATTCAAAGAAATTAAAGCCTTAAAAAGCTCCAGCATCAAAAGCTTGTTCTTCATTATGATTAGTACTCAGAAAGAGAATAAACTCCCTCTTAACTCACGAACCAACCACTAACGTGTAGTCCATCGAATCATCAGTATTTTTCTCTTGTTTTGTTTGTCTTTTTTTTAGTCATTTCGTTTCAGCGGCGAAGCCTGTGTTGAAAAGTTTTAGATGTTAAAACTATGTACCTGTTTTCCAATGTCTCCTCGTTCTCTGAGCTACTCTCCGCCTCTAGTACTCAAAGGATAATAAATATGATGCAACACCTTTCTTTAGCAACTCCTTATCGCTCACCCTTCAGAAGTATATAGGAGAAGAGATATGATAATCTACTTGTCTTTACTTTACTTTGAAAAAAGTTACTTGTACTTTGAAAAGTTTACATTTTCTGAAGTCCCATTACATGGAGTCAGATGAATCTCCGTAGGTACCGGTAAGTTGCAAGAAGTCGTTCTTAATACTGTCGAAATTGTTAGAGTTAGTCTAACCCTGTTTGTCAGCCTTTGTGTTTCAGAGAACGGTTTTGATGTTTTCAGAGATGTCTTTTATGTCAAACATTTTCTCCGAGTCTTCTTGAAATTTGGAAAATATATTGCGGAGTCTTTCTTCTCTGTTTGACATTTAATTTCGGATTCTATAGATGTTCTATTCAAGCTTCAGTTGGGGAGACACGAAGTGTTATGCCCTTAGAAAAACTTGATATGTTCGAAATATCTTGCTTCTACATAACATTTCCCTTCTGAGCAGCTTTAATGACTTGTCAGATCTTTTCAAATGATGTCGGGGGAAGTAAAGTGAATCGGAAAAAAACAAAACAAAAATAAGAAACTAAAGTAGCAAACAATCTCAGTATAACCTCATAATGAATATAAGATTAAGAAATTAATTAAACGGTTGGACATTTCAACACTTGCTGGCAACAACAAGCCGTCTGGATTTGTAAACGCGATCGCAGCTTTTCATTACGCTATTTTCGAGGCAGCAAGTAAGCTGCCTTGACACTACTGCAATCCCACATTAGAATGGAGTGGATTCGTGAATACAATATTATAGTTAGATTTCACCCTACTGAATCTAGTATGGTATGCACTATGGACAGAGGGAATCACCATTGGTGTATATTTCTTCAAATATGAAGCCGGTCATAAGGTTACAGTCAACGAAACAAACAATTTATTAGTTCTTTATTGAAGAAAATTTTTAATGAGTGCAAGATCCCGCCTAGCGTGGCTTCAAGATCGCGCGATTCATCACTGCTGGACTACTTTTTGTGAGGTTATGTGGAATCGGAAGAGATTACTCGAATACTCGGCACGTTTTTTACGGCAGGGAATGGTAGAAAATTGGGCATTTCTGGAATTTATTTGAGCCAGCTGCGGTGGTCATTTGCCTAAAATCATTTTTAAAACAAAATGGCAAACTCTTAACTTTATAAGAAAAATATACATTTATTTCTTCTTGAAAACCATTTGTTTAAAAAAAAGACCTGCAAGCACAGAACATGCGCAGCTAAATTTTTCCAATTAAATGATATTTTTTAAAATAGTAAAAGACTTTCAGATTAAATCTTATAACTCACCTTTTCGATTTTAAAGTTAAATCTTAATATATAAAAATAAATGTTCGTTTGTTAGTGAAGCTAAGGCTCGACAATAGCTTCACCAAACTTGATGAAACTTTCTAAGGTTGATCGTTGTGGACTTAGGAAGGTTTGAAATAAAAACCTTATAAGATTCTTGAGGAAAAGTCGGAAACTTAGAATATTCCAAAAAGTGACGTTTTTCATATATATTTTTTTCAATTTTTTTTTTTGTTTTTTTAATATGTGTTTTCAAATCTATCTTTTTTTTTAATTGGTTGTTCGTTCTTTCTGATTTGTTTATTCGAACAGTTTCGTTTGTTTGGAATTTATTCCTCTTCTGCTGATTTGTGAATTATTTGAATCGTTCAATTTCGGTCGTTTGCTTTCGTTATTTCGGCTCTTCAAAAGTTGAATTATTGAAAATTATTCAGTGAAATCTTTATGTTTGTTTCATACAAAGTGATCAATTACAGATCGAAATTTGTTACGATGGCCACGAAGAGGTTACGCTGATATCGGTCGGCTTTCCCGATGTACAACGGAGCAACGTAATTATACAGTACGTCGTACAGAAGAGGAAAATGCTACTGCAAAGGAATCTGATCGAATCGTAATGATTGAACATCGTGCGTGACAATCACAAGAGGCTGACGAAGCTTACAATGAGCAACAACGATTGAGAAGAAGAGAAGTTCGACAACGTCAGCAAGAACAACGACTGCCTCCTTCGAATATCGAAGTGTAGCCTTTCGATATGAGCCGGGCATTGAATACGGTGCGCATGCACGATTTGGTTCCATGTCTGTCGTTTGCACGCATTGCGATGGACTGAAATTTTCAAAAGAACCCGCAGGATATTAAAATTTAAATCAATCGTATATTCTATTCTCTTTTTATCCTTTTTTTCTCTTTCTCTATATTTTTTGTCGTTGTGCTCAATTCATAGACTTGTTAAAAAAGAAATAATTCTACAAAAAATAAACGGAACATTTAATATCTACTTTGTACCAGCAAATATTCATCTCCTCATAATGTAGACTGATTAACAATAATTTCCGAACGCTTTGCCACGCCTAAAACTTTATTAGATTTCCCATAAAAAAAGCACATAATCCAGCACATGCGGCAATTTTGACCCTTATAAATTGTTGAGCGTAACTAAAAATTACAATATTATTGTTTTACAAATGATTTTGAATCCCAAGAGAAAAATGTGATGCTCCAAAAAGGGAATAGCTGTAGCAGAAACCAAACAAGGGAAGCAAAGAACACCAGGAAAATTATGCGCATCAAAAGTGAGCGATTACCATAGATAATACTCATATTTATTTCTAACTTTCTGCGCAACTTTTCATTTTTAAATTTTCTACAAATTCTATTCGCATATTTTCCACAGCAACAGCCAAATCTTTGCCTTGTTCCCACTCGATACTGTTTTATGGTAGATATGCGTGGAATAGAGCTGGGAAATTTTAAAGTGTTTTATTGCGTGAAATTCGCTCTTTTCATAAGTGAACATATAATAACAATAAAAATATAATATAAAAAAACAAAAACAACAATTGTGATAAGTAATATAAACTTTTTATGCGTTTCGTTTATTATTAAATGGAATTTTTTCCTGCTGCCACTTTTCATTTTGGTAAAGATTTGCTTTTGTTTCAAACATTTCCTTTTTATTCGCTGACAACGTTATTTAAGGGTCGCTCGATTTAAAAGTATAATATTAATAACAATTTTTTCTTGCTCTTATATCCTCTTCCAGCTGTTTTCACACCCTTCAACTAATACTACCAACGCGATAAAGCTTAAGTGTGGAAATCACAAAAGAATCATGTTAACAACCCACGCAAAAAAAAAAAAAAAAACCAAAACAAAAAAAAAAATAATTTGTTCTACTGGTTACTTAGCTACTAATAGAGCAGTGAGCAGCAGTGGCAACAATGGCGGTAAATTAAGTACTCGTAATAAAGTAGTGTAGATAAACCGCAATAAAACGTCGTCTTTGAAGTATTAATGTCATTATACGGCTGTCAGTGTGGAAAAAGGATATAAATACATATATATATATAAATCCTTTCTAAATAAAAATTGCCCGCATTTTCCCCAGCAGAGTGGACAAAGTAAGCAGCGCTCAACAGGCTGTGCTTGGTGAAGATTACTTAAGGTATTGTTTTTGTTGCTATGTCTCTGTTCTAGTGATAGCTGAACCAACAAATTATATGAAATCTTTCTAAGGACATTTATCCGCTGACAGCAAGACAGCTCAAAATGAAGAAATTAAAATATTTCTTGTTGCAAATTTAATTAAATTTATTCAAAATAAACCAAAATAGGTTAACATTTAACGTCACATAGATCACGGTAAAACACTTTTCTCAATGCAGTACCTAATAATCACTGACGTAGTAGTGATGGGTCGATTATATTCTCATGGATCTGTTACAAAATTTCATTCAAGGCGAATATCTGATTGCTGGTAAATTTTTCAGCATAGAAACCAAAGTGATAAGGTCAGATTTGCTGGTTGTAACATTTCACTAGATAGGTGCCTTGATTCGATTACTCAAACATATTTGCGTTCGTTCATAACCTGAACAGGAGCTCAACACAAACTTCATTAGTTCCTTGATGTCGCATTTGACTAGCTCAATCGGTAAACAATCGCAGCTTTGTAGTTTTTCAAAATTCGTCATAGTCGAGTAACACCCTACGTTTAAATCTCTTGCAACCTTAAGCTTTTGCTTTGGTGCCATTTGTGTATCGAAGCATACACCATATGGGTGTTCATGTGTGTGCATCCTGGGCAGTGGTGTTTAAGCTTAGAATGTCTTTTAGGATACCAAGCCCAGGGTGCTTGGTAGATCTTCGAAAGCTTGCGTTAATGCCATTACCAGTAATGATTTAAAGGTGCAATAATTCCAAGCAGCTCTCTCTAGCTCCAACACTTCTTGAAAAGTGAGTGTGTGCACAATAAATTCCCTTCGTAGCAAATGGAATGATCATTTCGCAATATCTCCAATTTTTACCTAGAGTTCACTTCCAAGCTCAATCCAATAATGAATGTATTTATGGATATCATTAACCAATATCTTCCATACTTCTAAGCATCCTCTCTCTTTCATACCATCAAAAAGCATAGACAGGGTGATAGAATGATCTTTAGCTGTCATCAAGTGGCTGGCAAAATGTTCTCTCGTGCTCTGAATATCAGTTGTCAGGCTACTTAGTAGAATTTTCGAGCAAATCATATATCTTGCTCGCTACGCACATTCCTCTTACTTCTCTCTCTAGCTCTGTTTAGTGAGATACGAAGTTCTATTCTCTGCTCTTCATCGTATCAGCGCTTCCTTTGACGTTGTTGAAAATCACTCGGCCTTTATGACGGTCCAAGGGGTTCTTGAAAGTCATTCGCTTAGTTTCCTTTTGCCAACTTGTTGTTGCAGAGAGTCGAAGTAAACAATTTCTTCTACCACAATATGATCGATTCGCTTTCTGGTCTTTCGAACGGTGGCCTCTTGGCATTTTCTCTATTGGAATCTCGCATTCCATATAATCATATTTCGGTGGGGTCGATCAGCCCCGAATAATTTGAACGTTTTGGCATTTTGGTAATACCAAGAGCTACAGCAGAAGTGTATTTCATCCGAAGAGCACAAATTATAATTGGTAAATACCGAAATTTTTTGGTAAAAAAAAATAAATACTGCAAAGTCGACAACTACTTCGCAATGCTCATAACGAGCTCACTTTACGGATGACAGGCAAGCGGTCAAGTGGTGAGAAAAAGCAGTAGTAGCATAAGCAAGTTATGGCGGATAGAAGTTTGTAGTTCTATCGCTTTCTCTGTCCTCTATTAGCCTTTCAGCTTCGAGACAGAGCCGGCCCTTCCGTCTATCTATCTTCCTATCGCAATCTCTGGAGCTTCGATGTAAAGTCAGATTTTTCTCTCCTTAATTCCAATCGCCTTCTCTGTTCTCGTTAGCCTTGTAGCTTTGTGACTGAGGCGGCTTTTGTCCTTTTTATTTACTTCTATAGCTCTCTCTCTGTTCTCTATTGGCTATTTCAACCCACCCTTATTTGCTATTTCGACTGTTTCATAGTATAACTCCTCATACTTACATCGCGGTGTAGCGTTTCTATTCTTCGGATCATCTTTATGATGACGCTGGCACTACCGTTTATTGGCGTGACGATAGGACCGTTAACATTATTTTGATGCTAACCAAAGCACAAACAGTTAGGGAGAGTGAGCTGCTGACTACCAGGCAGTTGAATAAGAAACTGCTCCACTAACCACTTGGACCAAACTTAGTCAAATGAATTTGCCTCATGTGTTATTCAATTCTTTTGAGGTTTCAGGAACTCCAACTATGACGTTGCATTCCTCCTCGCTTCAGCTCACACTGGGTGTTGGATAGAGTTAAACAATACTTCTGTGCTTCACTAAAGGTTTGCGGTCCTCCGGTAGACCCTGTGGCTGCTGAGATGTCTCAGCCAACGAATACAATGTAAAGGCTCTCTTAAATAGTGCCAAAAGTGTTGACGTCTTACGTGGCGACTACTAAAACTCGAATTAATTTGTACCTCCATTTGCCCACTCAAAACACCAACAGGTCTATGTGGGGCATTGGCATAGCCAGAAAATGCAAAACTACAATACTTTCCCAAAGTACAGAAGAGATTTTTAATTTCGTACTTTTCGAAGCAAAAACAACAACTAGCTCGTTTTCATTTGTTTTCTTTGCTTTCTCTACTCGCCTATTTTATTTCTCTTGCGTGATTGCAATGTTGAATTGTGTGATAAATGTAAAATGGCACAATGCCGCATGCCACAAGACTACCACATGCATGTAAGTCACTGAATGAAAGTGAGTGAGATATCTGAAAAGTGGACACTTTTGTACCACCTCTCCTCCGGTATTCCCTCACACATCCCCGCTCACACATCATTTGAGGTTTGAAATTATCTGAGTTGTAATGGCTGCTGCTGCAATGGTACGTCATTACAAGAAACTGCTCTTGTCTCTTATTTCTGCACTCTCACTCTACTTTACTCCGCTCACCATGCGGTGCATGTATGTATTTAACGAGCGTCACGTTTTAACTTTGCCTTCATCCACAGGTTTCATTTATTCCGAGTCAACACAGCCAACGACAACAAAAGCAAGCAACAACCGTAAAGTCGACTTTGATGGGTAGCATGACACCTACACCATCATCATGGTCACTTGAAAATCTACAAATAATACCATAATTGTGTGTGTTTGTTTGTATGTGTGTGAACATGTGTGTGTGCGTACTTGAATGAGTACAAGTTCTGCTGCAATAAATCAGTATGCTTTATGTCTTTGCCTTAGCTTGCCATTCTGGCTTTTGGTTTTTCTTGACTACTACCTACTCCTCTTCATTACTCCGTCAACGCGCTGCTGTCACGCATATCAAACACTTATCCCATCTAACCATCGTCGGTGTGGCTTTATATGTCTGTGCATGTCACAGCGGACGTATTACAAACTCTGCTTGCCAAAAGCATACTTACAAACAAACATGCTTACAAGCTTGGAGTAAAGAGAGGTTTGAAATGTAGATTACAGGGCTGAACTGTGGCTTTCCCTCAGATAAGTAGAATTTCAGTTCGTTGGGATTTGACCTAACCGAAATGTAATTATAATTGTGTGGAGGTAGCAGAATTTAAATAAATATATTTTATTTTCAGCGTTTATATATGTACATGAAATTGATGATAATAACGGTTAGGCTCGGATGAGTTGGCTGATCCATGGCTAGTTTCTCTTAATAATAATCTAGCGACTTAAGATAGTTAGAGATGGCACATCATCTCTTCACTGATAATACTAATTACCTCCATTGCTCATGCCCCTCGACAAGCAGCGACGATTGGAGAGTTAAAAAGATTTTTTTGGAGTTGTGTTAATTTGGATAAAATTTGAAACCGTATTGTAATAGTTAACTAAACTTGCATTCGTCAGTATGTTCCCGAGTCAAACAGGAGTCGGTGCAGTGGATAAACAAAAAGAGGAAATGCCAACAAAAAAATTCGAAGTGGAAAAGTCGGCGTCGAAGATTATGGCTACCATTTTCTGAGATAGCGAGAGAATATTCGTACAATGAGCAGTCAAAATTACGCCAAATTTTTGAGTCAGGTGCCTAAGGCAGGTACAGAAGAGATGTGCCAATTTAGCGCGCAGAGTGCTGTTTCTTCAAAACAACGCACCCTTTCGCACCGCTCGGATTGCAAGGGATGCTTTAAAGTATCCTCATAATAAAAGCTCTACACTCAACATCTTCAAAAGTTCTAGAAACTCTTCTTAATTTCCCTTCTGTAGGGCTATTGCAACATATTTAGATTGAACGCAACTCGACCTTAGAGAACCGCAGAAGGAGCCTTGAAACTGAGAGCCTTTTACTTCATCATAAATCGCGCAAAACTCAGAGACAGCGTTCTGACAGCCAAACTGCCATTAGATCCCCACATGACAAACAGACTACGTCAACAATGATTTTGACCAAGCACTCGAGTAAATGGGATAAGGCCGTGATTTGGGTGCTGTGGCTCAGCGACATTACAGGCAACTGTATGGCGGATGAACTAGCAAAAAGTGGATTTCTTTCATCATAATATATAATACCATGCAGACGATGAGGATCTACCTCTGGGTAACACAAGTTTCGTGGGAAACCCTTTTTTAAGCAAAATTTAGCCTACTAACAGGAGTCGCGCGTATAACGAGCTCCAGCAGCGAGATACCAAAATCTTCTTTAAATACAATATACGTGTATATTATTTGGAGTTCGCATTATAGACAGCTAATACTTTTTCTCACAAAAGTAGAGGAATTGGTCCTGGCTGCTAAATTAAAATATGGAAAATAGTTTCTAGCCTTATCTTAATAAGGCAATGTAGTTATTTGCCGCTTCTAAATTCTTTAATATAATCATGAAGGAGGGAAGAACTCTCTCAAACCAAGGCTCATCGCCTCTTTTATATGACTGGGCCTTTTCTTCTCTTATATTGCAGACGACTTAGCTCTTCCTCATCTGCTGATACCTGAGTTATTTGCCTACCACGTCTCCTGTTTTCTTGATCTTTATGCAAATTTCATATCCAAAGTCTGATAGTTTTGCCGATTGTCGCTTGCGCACTAATTAATTTGTGTTTCACTACTACTCTGATGTGATATTTTCACAATGATATGTTAATATTGATGTGATTGTTATCATTGTTATGCGCGATAAAGTCTTGATTCTTGATAAGTCACATTATGATTTCGTCAAGCTAGTACACTACGAACGATGCTGTCCAAATTCTCAATTTGATGGTTTCCTTTGCGATAAACTTGAGAAATTAACCGGCGGAGGAAACGCTTGAGTACTACCTTTGTGAGTGCCCGGCCTATAGGCAATTGGGGTGTCATATTTTCCAGGATGCTTCCAACTCGAACCTACGAAGCTGCGCACACATTGTTGGAAAAAACTTAAAGAATATATAAAATCAAGCGAGCGCCTATTTAAGAAACCCAGCAGAATACACAATGAGCCGACTTAATTGGTTAGGTGCGACCGCTTGTTATTTTAATGATTTTTTACACATATGTATGCAGAATGACTCTTAGTTTTTGTTTGTGGTGTTAGACTTAAACTTGTTATACAAATATACACAACAACAAATTGTCTTCCACTTAAACACATATTTAATAAAGTGCAGCACGCACTGAAACATTTTTCAAAAAGAACCTATGTCGACTGTAATAAAATTCAGCTGCATTTTTAAACTTTACAAGTATACCTACATACGTGTATGTACATATTTACGCCGTTGTGAGCACATGTGACTTAAACTAATGATAAAAGTTGTTTTGTACATATTTAACTAAGTGAAAACTTGGTATTATAAAGTATTTATATACTTTCCTCATTCTTCATTCTGCGTGAGCAAATTACAATTACTCACCGTTGCTGAGTTGCAAGAAAATTTAACGAAAATTTTGTTTATGTTTCGCACCGCAGCATCTAAAATGCAAGTAAAATTTCTTGAATCTACTTGTTCTTCATTGCTTGGCATTTCATTGCACATTACTTAAACTTGTCGTATTTTGCCTGGGTCCCAAGTAAGTTTTATTTTTCGTTCCCCGCTTGTTGCATTCTATTGTGCCCAAC
>JAWMAG010000008.1:14915000-15017500 GCA_037013455.1 Ceratitis rosa | reverse complement strand
CTATGCGTTAGAGAACTTAATAAGGCTTGCGATTATATTTGAAATAATTTTGGGGAGATTTAGTTCCGGTGGCGTTTGCATATAACGAGTAGTAACGAGTAATACCTTCTACTTTGCAGAGAGTCTTGGGCTCAAACTCTAGCCAGGCACACAACGAAGGTTATAGAGAATAATCTAGAAGGATCTCCCTTTCCTCCGACTATGTTCCTGACACTTCTCACGCATACTTAGAAAATTGGCGCTTTGTAACCGCTGAAGCAATTTTCGACCGAGCTCGTCCTCCAACAAATGGAGAGACCTACGGTTTATGCTAAGCAGCTGATGATTTTTTTTATGAAGAGCCTTTATTCCGTTCCATAAATATGCTCGGAGGGATTGACATTCCCTGCCGAGAGGCGGCAGCAACTAGGATAATGAGTTTACTTTTTATTTAAAATGATTTTCTATAATGTTTGGATGTTGGTCGGACCAGGACTTGAACCATGGCCTTCCGAATGGCAGAGCACTATGATATCAGCTATCGGAGATTGGCTAACACAAAACCTTATACGTTGATGGTGAATATAGATATAGATATAACCTGTGGCATACCGGCTGAAGTGTTCAACCATGACGGTGAAGTTTTTGCCGGATCACACACACTTTCCTCAACAATGCGAGAACTACCTCTTTGGACTGCATAAGAAAGTGAAGCAAATAAGTCCGTTAACGAATGAAGAGAAGGCAAAATATCTTCTGTCATCAAACAAATAGTCAATGCATTCCCAACCGGCTTTCCATGTCACTATTGACAATCATTATTTTGAGGTTGCCGACGATTTTGACAATTGGAAAGTAAAGCCCTCTCTTGCTCTCACCATTCCTAAAAACGACTATAACATCCTATGAGCCAGATTTAGAAGTCTTTGAGTACTAGCGACGACGAACGCCTATCGCTGGCTAGATCATGTTTTTAAAGACCATTTCAAAAGTGGATCTATAGTCTTAAGAACTGCATTGAAATCAATGGAGATTATGTAGGGAAGATAAAAACAAAAACAAAGAAGTATATGTAGGCATTGTAGTCACGAATTGAAATGTGTATTTCAATTGAAGGAGACTACAATGAAAAATGGAAGATATAAAACTGTAAATTTGTTTCGATAAGTACTTGAGGCCGCGAAAAAATCAGCTGCCCTCGTATGGTCAATAATTGACATTTAACGATTGTCGATGCGTGCTACAGTAGTGAAAGGTGGTCCGAGTAATGTAATATAATTTATTTGTTATGCCGGGGAAGTGGTTTAAGCATGCATCGTTAGAAGTAGAATCTCAACCTCTAGTGGTTCTTCACGAAATATAAAAGTCGAAAACAGTTTCTTATGTTAAAAACAATCACTACCTGTTCTGGTATTTAAGATAGTGTAGTCAATACATGTAATTTTTTCAGCTGATTGAGCTTTTCATATACCTAAGGAGCATCTGAAAATTACAAGAAACAGTTTTTTTGTAACAGTAAACACTTTTTCAGGCAGTAAAGGACGCTAAAATGTACAGGTGTGTATGTATTGTAATTATGTATATAAATGCTACTGCTGGTTCTTTACTTTTAATATGTAATAATGTACATTTTGCCTACACTGTGCCGATTGTTTGTAAACTAGTGCACCGCACATTTTCACATCATTCCGAGGTACTCACACTTTCACTTATGGTATATACTCGTAAACCTATACATATACCATATGTATATGCGGTTTCATCGTTTCCAAATTCCTTGCAGGGAAAAATACCAATTTACTACACTGAAAATAAAAACTAGTTTGCCAGCAGCGATATTCGAATCACGCGCTAAAGTGATAACCACTAGGTACTCGACTATCATGACGAGGTGGCGAGCACTGTTCACTTGCGTGCTTTAACAGTGCGTAAGAGAGAATGTAACAGAGCCGTAGCATGCTAGATATAACAACAAAATGGAGAGATGGAAATTAAAATATTTATAAAAAAAAACAACTGATATGATTTCATCTTCGAAATACTAGCATTAAATTAGATTTCGAACCCTGCCATAAGAAGTCTGATGAGGATAAGTGGTGATACCCGAAACAGCTGTCACTTCTACCATAAAAACTTATAACAAAAATTAATATCATGGTCACAAAAACAATTAAGAATCTGTTCATACTTTTCTACCTTTTCCCTGCAGGGAAACTTATGTTCATACTCGTATATTGTTAATGGTAATGGTTAAAGTGCATGGGGAAACACAACAGCGGTTAGCGGTTGCAATAAACAACCAGCTGCCCGTTGCAAAAAAATGCTTTATTGGAAATTGAAATTTTGCGTGCTTTTGTAATTTTTCCACAATTCTTTACTGAATGAAAAATATTTGTTTGCATTTCACACAAACTGTTGTAAATATCGTAGTTTCGCTTGCACGTCTCACACACAATTTTTATATCCGACCAAACAATGATTTTTCCACTGCTAATAGCTCTTGGCAACTTTCAACTTTCGCTTGTTGGCACAATGCGTGGATGTATGTATGGCACTATGTAGGTGAAACCTTATGCCTGCACGACTACATACATATACATACATACATACATACATACATACATAAGTACGCATGACTTTGCACCGCACACTATAACGCGCGGTGGCTGGCTCCATCAAGGACAAAATACAGCAGTTTTGGTTAAATGAAAGTTTATAGGTTTGCATGTGTGTGTGAGTGTTTGCAACAGCACTAAAATTAAAATGTGCTTTAATAACACACAATATAACAACAACAACAAAACTTAACACAACTTTCAATTGCCATGTAAAAGCTTTAATTTTGCAATATACATAGGTATTTGTTGCTAGAAATATAAATTTTTTATTTTGTTGTCAGCAAAAGCAATTTCAGTTGAAATAAAATATTCTTCTCGCTTTTAATATGTATACATTTGTGTAAGAGAGATATTTCACGGAAATAAATTTTTAAAAATTTAAATTTTTTTTTTTGCTGTTAGTGTAATTTTATAACAAAATTTATTGTTTTTCAATTTATTTCAATGATTTTTTATTGACGCAAAAAAACCGTACTTCAACTATTCAATTGGCGATAAAAAATTACTAAACGTTTGTGGGATTTTTTCATACATATTTAATAGTTGTCAATGTGTTGAAATAAATAAATTTTTAAGAATTAGTTATACAGCAGTTTGTAACGAACGAAGTGGGTATGTACATATAAATATATACGTATGCACATTGGTTTCATACACACGTATAGCGTAGTAAATGCTATGTTACAGCGTTGAATGTGATCGTACGAGAGGATATAAGTTGATGAAGACAAAAAGAAAAAAAGAGAGTGAGAGAGCGTACCAGTATCTAATACATAGTGCAAACCTATTCTCCCATCTCCAGGCTAATTTCCCGGATCTTCGTGGGTTGTTTTTTAAATAGAGTTTAATCAAGAGCAGATCCATTGATGCACTGTAGCAGCAAAGGAGTTCGTACATTTTCTTTTTATAATAGAATACATATATTTATAACACAAAATTGTGTTGGTAAGTTACACGGACTCCTATTTGGTAATTATGTTTTATCTTTAACGACAAAAAAAAAATAAAAGTTAAGATTAATTTATGAAAATTCATGCTACATATACATATACATATAGATAGCGAAAAAAGTTATACTTCTAGTGTGTGGTCCACAAGCACACTCCATTCATAAAACTTCAATTCATTTCCAGAGAAATGTGTCTTCTTTCTTCTTATGTGACATGACACTACCCCTCCCTATACCCCTTCCACAAATTTTTCCCAGAAATTATTTATTACAGTATCTACAGTATTTTTTTTCACTCTTAGCTGTTGTGCTGCATACTTATGGGCGCTATATCATGCTAAGTTTTTTGATCACGTGCTAGCAGCATCATCGAACATTGCGCCAACGTACGAATAAATGAAAGGAGAGACGAATGCGAATTTCATTAGAAATATGTCAATGCTATTTTTCTTTACATTCCTGCCAGCGCTGCAACTGCAAATTCGTTGCTATTCAATTCGTTTGCTCCTTTTTTCTGCATGAATTGCATTAACATATGTAATACGCATTCATTTGCATATTTCTATTACAGCAAAAACAAAAAAAAAACAATGGCGCCTGGTGAATATTTTAAATATTTTCTTGCTATTGGTGCCGTCTTTGGCATCACTGTTGTCTCAGCTGCCATCGTACAATCGATGGTGGGAACTGGTGCATATTTACATTGAAACGTGTATTATTTATTCAAGTTGCTGCTGTTGCTGCTGCTGCTCCTACAACCCAATCGATCGTTGTGGATGACTTTGCTGAGATGGCCTTATGTCACAATCGCACAACTTTTATGCTCTTTTGTACTTTGCGTGAATTTTAATACACGGCTGCATCTTTTTAACTCTTACTATTTTTTTTTTTTTTTTTTTTTTTTTTTTGAACAGCTGAAGAGTAAGGGTAACTGATATTTTTGTTACCAATGTTTATAGATATTGGGAACTGAAAGCAAGTGAAGAATGGTGAATACCTTCTATAAGAGTCCAAAAATCTTGAAAAAGAAAACATCATAATTTGTGGACAGCTTGAATCAGTAAAATTAGCAAAAAGCCTGAGAATCGATAAAGCTTGTCTTCGTAAATCATGAAATTTAATACCAAAATGGAGTGCGTACAGTGTCCAATATTCAGTCGACAAAATCGCTCTGCTCTGCTACTCAATTTAAGTAGCATTGCATCGGAGAAACACGGCCATCTTCAGAGACGCCGTATAGTAGATAACTAACTTCTTTGTTACTACTATAGAGTATAGTATCGAAGATGACCCAAATGAGCCCAATCGACAACGCCCGCAACAACTTCAGCTGTGTCCATCCACTTTGTGGAATATTTTGCTGAAGGATATTGGTTAATTTTGGTTAAATGAGTACGTTAATGAACAGAATTGTTGCATTTGCATTGATGTGACGCGGTTACATCTTCAAAAAATCACTACTTGGTTTGCTTTATAGGCAGAGGGTGTTATTGGTTCATATTTCTTCACAAAAAAAGCCGGTAATAATTTCACAGCCAATGGGGAACACTAAAGAGTCATGGTTAAGGAATTGGAGACTGTTGTGGTGAATGATCTTTAGTTCCAACATGCCATACAGCCACCGAAACAATCAATTTATTGAAGAAAACTTTTAGTTAGCACATTTTTCGCATCGTGAGTCTATAAAGTGGCCTCCAATATCATGCAATTCAACACCGGGATTAATGAGAAGTCGCTTGTCTACGCAGATAAGCCTAAGTTGTTAATGCCTTGGAACAGAATATTTGCCGCCTTATTTCTGATTTCCTGCAAAAGTGGCCGAAGATTGTGGCTGTCGGCTGGAATTTTTTTATACTTAAAGCAGACAGAACTCACGGCGTGGATTTTGACCCTCATTTAGGAAAAATGTCTCTATTAAGCTCTGAACTAATAAATCACACAAAAAGATTCAACTTGCTGGAAGCTTCATTTAGTACCAAACTTCTGGAAGAAGTCCTAATCAAATCTTACATGGCTTTTGATATTATTCAGTGTCAGTTTATAAAGTCGTATAAGTTTCGTGGAGAATCTACACTCAGATATAGCGTCATATGGCAAGCTCCTATTCGTGCTGTCGAAGGCAGCTTTAAAATCGTTTTCTTGCGGTTTTTTTTCCAGGATTTGACGCATTGTGAATATCTTATCAATCGTAAGTTTGCATGCTCTGAAGCCACACTATTAAGGTCCAACTATTTTGCTGACAGTGGGCCTAAATCTTTCACACAGTACGCTCGATTTGATCTTATATGCGATGTTGAGGGTGCTTATTCCATTGAAATTGGTGCAGATTATATTCCTACTGATGCATGCATCATGTCAGTTTTCCGCTAAAATGTTTGAATAGCTCAGCTTCTATTTATTATATTCTATTGATATACATATTTTCTTATATTTTTAATGTCCCTTATCTAAGAATTTCTGTTCTTTTTTTCAATTTTTTGTAGGACCAAAGTAAACTTTGAGCTTCCTTTCCTAACTGGTTCTTTATATTTACGAATACCAACTGTCGATGGGACCAATTTTAAGCTATAACTTTTCCAAAAAAAAGAAAATATTATCACACTCGGAGTATTCTGTAGACGGCAAAAATCGAGAATATTTTTTCTTTCGGTTAAAAATGACAGTCTTCACCCGAATAAAATTCTCCATTGCGTCAAATCGGCTGTCGGGATAGTCGATCTAATTTTCTTCAAACAGACGAAAGAGTTGGTTATAAAATATCTGAGAAGCAATTCATTGTCATTACCAGTGGAAAGTTATTTAGTGCCATTTTGTTTTTCCCCTCCTTTATTCGCTTGTGACATGAAAATGCAGTAACTTTGGGCAAAGGTAAAATTTTTAATATTTCTGCAATTTCATAGAGAAACGAAAAACTTATTAAATGTTTTTTCAAGAAGGCTATTCACCTTGATCAATGCTAACATTCAACATAAACTCTCTTTCTAACTATTCCCAACTACATCGAGACTTTCTGAGTGACTTAAATCGAAATAATTCCTTCACTCTAAACAACCCAACGGTGTCTTAGGAGAGTTGACCTTTGGACATTCCGCGCGTCATACTCGACTTTAATATGTTGTTGAAAGCTTTAGTTTATTTTCTTCATTACTTATTTTAAATACTTACTCTTTTCAATTTTTTTGTTATAAAAACCAACACTGAATTTATTATCCAAGGAAAATATATTATTTATTTGACAATCCATTTCAATGCAAATCATTTTTCCACTCCGAATCGCTTAATAACATGCCTCATCGTGTTATATTATATTTTCTCTCATTTGCCATATATGTACTTTCTCATCGCTTACATTTTATTTTTATTTTTAATTCATATTTAAATACAATTTTTATTTTCACCTAAGTTTCATTTATAACATAAAATTTAATATTTTCTCATTTCATTTACTACTTAATTCTTAATGAATTTTAGTATAATTGTTTAAATAAATACAATTATTAGTTAATTTCTATAGTTACAAAACTTAATTACTAATTTTTAATTACGAGAAGTTTATTTATACATTAATATGTGTCATAAATACATATATATATATTACATACATATATGAGTTTTAGTTGCTTATATGTATATTGTACATACATATATTTTAGCGTTTATTAGTTTTTAATATTCGTTAAGTCTTTTGAAGTAATTTAGTAACTGCTAATTAATTACTTCTAGTGCAAATTTAAAATTTGCAATACTGAATTTTCGGAAAAGGAAATTTCCATTAATATATTGATATTAATTGGAATTGAATTACGTTTTTGCAAAGAATTTTCTTTTATATAGAAACAAATTTTTTATGTGTTTAAGTCATAAATAAAATTAAAATTAAAAGGTTATAATTATTATTCCCGAAATAAATTGGAAAATTTGCATAAAACTAAAACAATTTGCTTTTGCAATTAAATTTTCCATATTTAAATAACAAATTCAATTAGCGTTTGCAAAGGGTTATCCATTTCGTGGTTTCAATAAAAAAAAGCCTGCAAGCATAACTGTCAAAACAGACATATTTCGATTTAGTTAGAAGTCAGTCATTTATGGAAATGCATCACTCCCTTAGAATTTTTAAAACCTGCTTCAAAAATGATGTGTTAAATCTGGCCACATTTCCTGCTTTAAGAGGAGTTATGGTGTACATAATCGTCCAACTCCTCGAGAAATTGCCACAATTTTAAAGAAAGTTGAAAATACTGGTTCGTAACTGTAGTTGAAAATGTAGCCGAAAACTCGAATGTGTGTATTTCTCGAGGTTTTCAAGAGCTTGGACATACATCCATATAAAGTTCAGCTCATACTATACAACTACTGAAGCCAGAGTATTTACAACGCCGTACAAACGTCGATTGGGTGCTTGACAGCGAACGGCATTTTTTAGAAAACAAATTTTCTTCAGCAACGAGGCACATTTCTTACTCGTGCGACAGATAAATAAGAAAACTTGTAGCACCCTCAAGCTCCGAGAATCCTCCAATAATTGAAGAGAGGCACTGCACTAAAAAAATTTGTTGTCTGGTGCGCTCTTTACTTTTGTTTTCGAAACCGCAAAATGTATAATTCTGTATAATTGAAATTATTGAAACTAAATATTTCGATGATTTTAAAATCATTTTATATTAAAACAGTATTATTATTTAAATTAAACTACGCTTAAATTTAGGCATTTTTGATAAATATTTGTTTAATGTTTTTTCCTTATCTTTAACATATAATTTGCATTTATTGTATTCTTTACTAATTTAATATGCAATTCATTATCTGATTTAGCCAATAGACAGTTTTTATATACATACCTACAAAATAACTTATATAATATATACATATATTTTTTAAATATAAACAAAATGTATAATATTAATGGCGTTTCAGAACCACCAGAAGACACCAGCATCATTTTAACTGGAAAGTAGTATTTAGGGAAAATGTTGCTTGGAGTAAAATAAACAAACTGCAAACTGATTTTTTTATTGATTTTAAATTAAGTTCCAAATTGAATTATTAAAGTGTTTTATGATTCTGTACCGCACCTTAGTTTTAATTTGCACATAAAATGTTTTGAAAAATTATATTTTATAATTTTTTCCAATGAAAGATTCAATAAATACCATATAATAAAAAAATTTCTGCGAAAAAAATCATAATTAAACTATGAAAGTTTTCAGTTGAAATTAAATATCATAATTACTAAAGAATTTTGAAATTATTATTTATTTTTTGTTTCAAAATCAAATTTCCGAAATTATGCAAAATTTAAAACAAACAGTTACTTTTATGAACTCATAAAATTTTGTAAAAGTTAGCTTTGTTATGCAAAATAAATAAATTTAAACGTTTATGTAAACTTATTTTACTAAAACTGAATTTGATTCAATACTAAACATTTCTTAAACTACATTAAAATTTCATTTGAATATTTACATATGTATAAACGTATGTATAGTGAAATTATATAATATATCTTATTTAATTTAAATTATATTTTTGGGATTTTCTGTAATAAGCACTATTATACAAATTTATATATACTCGTCTATTATTCGTATGTTGCAATGTTTAAAACATGCCATACTGAAATATTATTAATATAGTCCAGTTGTCGAAGTCTGTAAATAAAAGAGAAAAAGAGAGAAGAAAAATAAGCTAAATGTATAGATTTAAATTTTATTTATGTAGTTATTTATGTATATATAAATTTCGTATTAAGCTAGTACTTCTGACACTTAGAGGGAGCTCAAAAAAAATTTCTAATTCTCTGAAAATTTGTAGTCAAAAGGAAGTTCGCTTTACAAAAATCATTCTTCTTCTTTATAGTACCAAATGGATATCTCAGTTTTTAGACTTCTTCAAATTCTCTATACTGCGAAGCTTGTAGATATTTAAGTCATTTTAGATTTTTCGTTAGATCAAACAGATATAGAGGACGTCTCATCACGTTTCACTCATACCTGTTCCTTGCTTTTCCTACATGTATCAATCTTAGTAATGCCTATTTTATATGCATGTAACGTCAGTAGACCAGCAGGCAAAAATTAAATGTCTCATTGGGGGTCTTTCAAGCCGTAAAGTCATACCATATCTCCATGATACATATTCTAGCCTTTTGTTTAAATTACTTTAATTATTGTTTATGTTTAGGTTACCTCTTGTTCTAGTTTCATCGTAAAGCGACATTACTTTTGGCAACATCATCAGTTATTTCGTTTCCCTTAATGCCCTTGCGGCCTTGAACTCAGTATATATGCAATTGTTCTACTGTATCAACTGTTTTATCTATGCTGAGAACATTTAGATTTGTGCTAACACTTGGAGGACCAGCGTTCGAGTACTGGTTCGACCATTTTTCTAATTTGCTGTCACCCCTTGGAATGCCAACTTCTCCTATTGTACTTCTGATATGAAATATAAAGTTCCTCATAAAAATCTATTGCTACTTTCCAACGTAATATCGATTGGTCATAGGTAGAGTAACCTATTGAGTGCAGCCGTTGGAGTTGCTTTAAGCAGAATACAGTAAGTTATTGTATCAAGCTTTCAGGTGGTAAATAGTAATTATCATCTTCTCTTGACAAAGAGTGTCACCTCCTCTTAGTGTATTTCTTTCATGATGGTGGCTTAACATTAACTGTGCGTCTTATATTCAAAACCCAACTGGATTCTAAACACGAACTGGAAGAAGAGCTGGGTTAAAAAGCGTGTTCAATACTTGTGTGTATAGGTATACAAAAATAATTTGTACGGTTTTAGTCAGTAGACTTTGTTGCTACACTTATTTTGAGCAATACTAATTCAATAGTAAGAAGGAAGCTCAATATAAAACTCCTTTGAAACGCGACAAAATCGACCATTGTCAACGTACCTCATCGCAAGCGATCAAACCTGAGTTAAATAAAAATAAATAAAAAACGAAAATAATCATTTTCAAAAGTCGGTGATTCTCCACAAACAACTTCAAGGCTTGAGTGGACTGCAAAGAAAGCGCTGCTGAGTAGTATGTTAAGATTGAAAGGCCATTATCCCTTATGAGCTACTACAACCTAGTGAAATGTTCGATTCAGAGCTCTACTCTCAAATAATTAGCCTACAACAAGCTCTTGAAAAAAAGCATGCAGAATTGATCTATAGTTGTATTGCGTTGTGTTTTATCATAACTACGCCAGACCACAATTGCATCTGTGGTGACCATGGAAAACTTGAGGAAGTTTGTAAAACTTTTTGATAACAAAAATTGGTGCACCGAAAAGCCGCTTTAAATACCTTCGAGAAGTTTTTCACCAACAAACTAAAGAAGTTCAATAGCAATAGAATTATGAACGAAGACGGTGGTGAAATAGACAGAGCACCTAATTTGGCCCACTTGTTAGCGCACTTGCCTTTTAAGTTAAGATCCGTTGGTTCGATCCCCGCCAGCAGAATTCCGATGAGGAGAAGTGCTGATCTCCGAAACAGCTGTAACTTCTACCATTTTTCTTTGTTGTATAATAAAATACTCAATTCAAACAAACAAATAGGTCTTCCGCTCACTAAAAACTTATAACTAAAGTGAATTATACAGATCTCAAACTCATTTATACAAAAATAAAAAAATGCTTGAATTTTTCGTTTAACTTTTGCTTTGATTTTCAAATAAATTTTTCTTTTTTAGCTCAGAAATACGTATGTTTGAGTATATTATATCTCTTTTATTTTTTTATTTGCTTTACTAAAATTTGAGACAAATATTTATCAATAGAAGACCAACACTCGCTCTTTTCGCGTTTTCTTTTCTTCGATATGAAATGTAGAAAAGTAAGGTTATCATTTTCAATTTTAGCATGTTATGAACATATATATTTTTTATTCACTTACAAATCAACCACATCGATTTCGCACACACTCTTCCGCACACATTTCTACTCCCCACATATGCCAATGTAGTTCAGATTTTTCTAAATATTCACATATTTTTCTGTTATTTGTGGCAACAAGCTGTTGCTGTTACATCATCTGCCATGTGATATGCGTCGTTTGCAAGTGAGTTGATATTTGCCGCAAAGTTTCACAAGAAAAACATATCTTTTTTCCAAATATCGTAAGCGGCTAAATGGAAAATGTCGAAAAACAGTTCAGCGACAGCCAGTGGGAAGTATGAGTCAAGGAATTAGGACAAAGAGATGAGAAAAAAAATTTCCAGAAAATCAAATTCGAATTCAATTGTCAACAAATGTTGCGAATGTGTACACAATGACAATTCTACTTAGCTATATGTACATATATGTACATGTATATGGTATGTGTTTTTATGGCTGAGTTTTCCTTTTACCTTCTATCGTATACATAGATGGATGCTTCAAAAATCACCAACAACTTTTTCATCATATAATGTCTTACATATGTGGAGTTGAGAAAAATATTAAAAAATTTATACATACTCGCATGTATGTATGTATTTAAATATGCATAAATGCCGAAATACCCTGCCGGAAAAAATCTAGTTTTGAGCTAATATAATAAAATATATAAAATGGTATTTTGTAACAGATGAAGCCATTTTTTTTCAAGCTCCTCCTCCAATTTTTGGTAAGCGTTTTCCACCAAATGGAGGGACCTACAGTTTATTCTTATGAAAACCCTTTCTCTCGAAAAATTCTAACGCCGACTCATCACATGTTGTTGACGAGAGTGATGAGCGACTTGTAGAGTTTGATCTTTGTTCGTCGAGAGGGGACTTAACATTTCAATTGTCTACTCAGTAAAAAGTAGCATCTGTTGGAAAGAGTGATTCTGCATTGGGTTTCAAGGATGGTTCTAAGATAGCCCAAATTATCTACGATTTCAAAGTTATGAATGTCAAGAGTGACATGGTAGCCGATTCGGAATGTCATGACTTCGTTTTGGGCTAAAAGTTTATTCTAAGCTATCTCCGATCGACCGAGAGATATTTATGAGAAGCTATCTATATCATGTCAGAAAGACCCTAGATGGGCTTGGCAATGCCTGGGAGGGATCGCAATTAAAAATATTAATTTTCTGTAATTTTTAAAGTTGCTCGGACTATAATTCGAACCCTGATTTTTCGAATGGTAGTACCTCGGCTGGTCCATGACACCATGAACATTGGCTTCTCACGATATTACTGTCACCACCATATCTCTATTGAGTTCGAATAGTTCTTCATTCAACTGAGTGATTTTCGTCAACGGTCTCAGTTATGAACCCTGGAGTGCGATAGTTTTTCGGTATTCTTGACGTTGCTACTGTTTCTCTTCATTTTGTCACCAATTTATTTATTTATTTTATGGCTTTAATTATTGTTGGTCCCACGAGTAAGCTTGGTACCTTAACCGCAGAGCTAGTAAATGCAGTGAAATCATTCACATCTCTAAACTCGCTATTTAAGGGTATCATCATAATTACGAAGAACAGGAAGTGGGCGTAAGACTGAGGCTCTGCTCATTCATTTTCTGCGAGTGGGAATTGTAAGATTTTTACCTTCGTGTTTAACAGCACTGGGCATAGCAATTGAAGAATATATCCACTGATATTTCTTAAGATCCTACGTCACAACAAGGCCACCAACCTTGGAGAAATATTAAAAATAACAAACTGTGAGCTCGACCAAAACTAGGGGGATATTTTCTACTACCAAGGCAACATGCAGCTGAAAACATTTAATATTAGTAGGAAGCATGTTAAACAAAAACCACTAAATATATAATAATAATCAATTTCGGTCTAACCCAACTTTTCCTTTCGAGATTTTCTACTATCTTCTAGATTTCAACTCTTAGGATGAGCAACTGCAGCAAGTGTTGTTATCATTGCCGTTATTGCATTACAATTATTATTTTTTTTTTCTTATTTTTCTTTCAGCAAATATCAAATGCAATGAGGCACATTCTGCTGACTAGTTTTTAAAGCTAACATCTCACAAGAGCAGAACTTGCAACCTTACATACACTCACGGCTTTTGAGCCTTTTTATGTATGAGTGTGTGTTAGATTTCATACTTTCCTATTTTTGCCAACTGCTTCATAGGTTTTCGTGTGTGTGTGTGTGTGTGTGTGTGTCTTTTGTTTCTGCAATTCAATTGTCATTTGAGTAAAATGATTTTGGGAAAAAATACCATCTAATGCCAGATTTCTTCAGCACTGCAGGTCAAAGTCGACTTGAAGCAACTTTTGCATTTTAAGCGCCTTTCGTGCCTTACATTTGCTTCCGGAATATTCTTTCCTCATTTTTTGTTTGTTTGTTTTTTTTTTCAGTCGCAGTAAATGCAATTCAATTCAAAAACTCATCACAAAGTCAGAGTGAATTTTTTTTTATTTGAAATGTGTACATAACCATACATACGAGTACGTACATACACATGTAAATTCCATGCACGCATGTGTTGCATAGCTTTCACCTTACTTCTGTTTCTTGTCATTGTCCACAGCAGAATTTAATCTTTTTCTGCAATTCTTGGCAATGAAATTGATAGCAATTTGATTCACTCACTTTGCACTTTGTTGTGATAAGTGTCATTCGATATGCCAAAGCATCAATGCGTATTTGTTATGTGTGTATGTGGTGTGTGTGTGTGCGTGTGTGTATGCGTGCATCAATGTATGAGTGACAAATGCCTGAGGCCTTGAAATAAAAGAAGGCAGGAAATGCATAGTTTAAGGAAAACTAGTGGCCTGAATGAGTTTTCATAAGTGTCTAAAAGGTCAATTATATGCACACTCGGTAGGTGTCATGTGTGGGTAATCGACAGAAAGAAGATGTAAATAATAATAATACTTGCGATATTTTCTCCAAATTTTAATAGATAAAATCAGTAGAATATTTCCAATTTACATTAAATATATTAGGTCAAGTAAAAATTTCGTTCGGTTTTTATCTAAGAGATGCGTTATTGTCCATAGTACTAGTGTTACGTGTCACATCATGTCATACTATACGGCGCTGAAAACGTGTTTATTCGCGCTAAAAGTTTGTCTTTGACAGTTTTTCGATTGATTGACACACGAACCAAAAAAAAATGATGGACTGGATTTCCATCTGCGAATCGCTGCTGAATCGCAACAAAATCGACCCATTTCTGAAGCGTTTGATGACTGGCGATGAAAAATGGATCACCAATCAACAACATCTAGCGAAATCGGTCGTGGTCGAAACGCGGTGAGCCGGCGGAAACGGTAGCCAAGCCAGGATTGACGACCAGGAAGGGTTTGCTGTGTGTTTGGTGGGATTGGCAAAGAATCATCTACTACGAGCTTCTCCCCTAGGGCCAAACGCTCAATTCGGCCTTCTACTGCCAACAACTAGACCGCTTGAAGGCAGCACTCATCCAGAAGAGGCCATCTTTGATCAACAGAGCCCGAATTGTGTTCCATCAGGACAATGCCAGGCCACACACGTCTTTGGTGACGCACCAGAAGCTCCAGGAACTCGGATGGGAGGTCCTAATGCACCCAGTATAGTCTGGACCTAATATATTAATATTTTTAGATAATGAATATTTTAGATGCAATCTGCTATTATTAGCTAACTAAAGGGATCAAAGTCCAGTATAGGAAGGTTAATTTAGCCAGTTGGGTATGTACGGATTGAAAATGCCTTGTAAAAGACGAAAGACATATGACTCGAAGAGTAATGAGAAATTCAAATCGGCTGTCCATGGAAAAAGAACAAGTTTTGTGGTAATGAAATCTTTAATTGTAAAAGGAAGTGCCTCGTATTTACAAATAAAGAATGGAAAGAGCTGAGGGACGTGTTTTAAGAGCTTGAGACATCGGAGGATGCTTATAGTGGAAAAACACTTTACCAGCCAAACAAATTACGAATCAAATGAAGCATTGAAAGCAGCAAAGTGGATGGTCTGATTGTATCTAGCCCGAGGGTACTTTGCCCAACCAATTCTCCCAAACTCCTAACCTTAGCTTCCGAAGAAGGGAAGCTTTAAAACTGGGTTGACTTTTACTGCAGAAACTGATATTTAAAACACCAAGAATCCATTAGAATCAGAACGGACCTTAAGGCAGAACAGCGAAGAGAAGGTAATGTGCAATTAGTAAAAGTTAATAACACACAGTATATACTACCAGTGAAAAAATTAAATGCAGCTTGTTGGGATATCCAAGTCACTGCTAACAATGATAAATTCAAGGAAAACATAACAAATTTCTATAAGCAACTTCAATGTAATAAGGAGAGAAATAGTACACAAGACATATAGGCCCTTATCGATTTTACGATGATAGTCCAACTTGGCTCAATTGTGGCATGAAAAATTTATATAGACCACAATAACCATTTTGGCTTTCGTTTCTTGGAAAACATTTGTCTAAAGTAGGTCTGTCCTATAACAGACGTTGTTAAGCTGCAAACTAAAAGGAGAAGGGACTCTCACCCACCCTTTCTCTTTATACTTTTGGCGATTCGCTGAGATTATCAAGGTTAATTGGGTTTGGGTTTTAAGACAGTGCACGTACCTGGATATATATACAATAAAGGGTTCACGTGATGCTGTTTTCTTGGTACTCGATCTCACCACCATGTCAGCAGAGGCTCAGATAATCCCTGTTCATTCTTTCTATCATAAAGGTACATTTCTCTGAACACGTTAAGGTTTGGTAAGCACTCTGTCATGTACTCAATCCTGTCTTTAGCTATTAGGCTTAACACCTTGATTTTGTGGGTGATTGTAGACCAAAATAAAATGTCCTCACATATATAATAAAAAATCCACGAGCCCAATTCAGCCACTGTCTAAGTAGCCAACTTTAGCTCTCAAAAATCCACTGAATGAAATTACAATAATTTTAAAATACTTTCGTATTCACTTTGCGTGAGTTATGACTTCATTATTTCGCAGCACGCTGAGGCTAATAATAGTAAAAATTCCCATTGCTAGAAAATGGCAATAAAAGAAGATATAATTCCCACACCAAAGATCACAAAGATAAAGTGGGCGTATGTAAATAAAAATAAGTGAAGGGCGGAGTATACACATTATAAATATTTGCTAAAATGTAAATAACATAGAATAATAATAATGAAAGTAAGTAGAAAATAGAAGCTTAAAAAATACAAAGCAGAAAATTTCTTTTGAGCTTTTACCACTTTCTCATGCAACAAGAAGCTGATAAAAATTAAGTATTCCATTCAGATGAATAAAATATGCGTTTTAAAACATTTCAACATTTAACCTTCAATAAACAATAAAACTTTGTTGCCACAAAAGTAGCGCGCTTCCTTCCATTATCTTTTATACTGTTTTGCCCTATTACTCTGTTGCTCTTGATTTCAAATTTCACTTGTTCCCTCTGTGTCTTTGCAATCCTATTGCCATATGCTGAAATCACAATACCAAGAAACATCCGCTTCCTGTTAGTCTCAGGCAACCACATTAAGGAATTTGAAGCCTGACGAGAACAAAAGCTACTCACAAAACTCGGCATCCAAAGCGAGTGCCACAACGGTTGTGTGTACGTGTATTTAGAAGAAAAAAAAAGAAATTTATTTATTAGAATCTACTGGATGTACGAAGAGAGGCTAAAGGTATCCAACGTTTTATTCCTTCCTATATATGTACATACTACATATCAACAAAGTTTGTGTTTGCATTAGTTAGAGTGAATACAGTTACTTTGAATATTTCATTTCTGTGCTTATATTTATTTCCTTTACTTTTGATTTATACTTCCTACTTCTGAAAATGGAGAAATGTGCGTAACTTTTATCATTGCGTTATTCAGCTTCTTTTCTTTCCAGCTGTTTCCTATGCAGTAAGCTCATTCATTCAATTCTTTCAATTCCTCTTTTTTAATTTTAACATTTTAAATTTTCTTCTTGTGTCAAATCCGTTTTGAATTACCATTTGGGGAGCATAGTTCAACGCTTAGTAGCTACAATTTATTTTACTGATGAAAGTTTTTTTAATTCGTTTGAACAGAATATTGAGGTATTATTTATAAACTAAAAATAAATAAACTCAAATAAAATCAAATTAAATTAAATAAAATCAAAAATAAAACGAAAAAAACCAAATAAGTAATATTAAATTAAATTTAATTAAATATCTTAATATAAATTAAAAAAATTAAATGAACTTAAATAAAATTGCATTAATTTACAATATATAAATATAAGTTAAACTAAATCAATATATTACTAAAAACATAGAATAAAAAACAAAAAACAAATACAATAAATTAAAATAAAATAAAAATAACATTAAATAAAATAAAATAAATAAAAACAAAATACAAACAATAAAACAAAATGAAATAAATTTATTAAATTAAATGATATAAAACAAAATAAAAACAAATTATCTAAACCAAATCAAATAATATTGAATAAAATAAAATTAAAATCATTTACATGAAATTAAATTAAAAAAATAATTAAAAAAAGTAAATAAAAAAATAAATTAAAATGTGATAAAATACAATAATTTAAATGAAAATTTACTAAAAAAAAAACAACAAAATAAAATTGCAAAAAACTAAAATAAAATAAAATAATATAAAATAAAATAAAACAAAATAAAAAGAATAAAACAAATCAAAATAAAACAAAATAAAATTAAATTAAATTTTATAAAACAAAATTAAAACAAACAAAACAGAATATAATAAAATAGAATAAAATAAAATAAAACAAAATTAAAACAAATAAAAAAATATAATAAAATTAAACAAAATAATAAAAAGCTAAATAAAACAAAATAAAATAAAATAAAATATAATAAAAATAAAATAAAATAAAATAAATTAAAATAAAATAAATTAAAACAAAATAAAATAAAATAAAATAAAGTAAAAATAAAATTAAAATCATTTACATGAAATTAAATTAAGTAAACAAAATTTCAAATAAAAAAAATAAAAGATAAATTAAAATAATATAAATTTCGATAAAGGAAATTAAAATTTATTAAAAAAATAAAATAAAATAAAATAAAATAAAACAAAATAAAAATAATAAAACAAAAAAAAATAAAATAGAAATAAACAAAATGAAATAAGATTAAATTAAATTAAATAATATAAAACAAAATAAAAAAAAAAACAAAATAGAATGAAATGGCATAAAATAAAAAATAAATAAAATAAAATAAAAATACCATTAAAATCAATTACATGAAATTAAATTAAATAAATATAATCAAAACAAAAATTTTAAAAACTAAATTACAATAATTGAATTCAAATTTATTAAAAAGTAAAATAAAATAAAATAATGAAAAATAAAAAAGCGAAAATAAATATAATAGCTAATTTAAAAACGTATCGAAATTAAACAAAATAATATTATAATTTCAATTCCCATATCTGTAGTAATTAAGAATTTATGCGCTCACATTCATACATATGTATACACATATACCTACATATGTACTTTTATAGAATGTTTATAAATTTTCAATATTTGCAAGAACTTCAAATTACGCGATTTCTAAAGAATTGCCTCACTCACAAGCTGTACAAAACCATGCCTCCAACACTCGTTTTTAGCACATTCCACTTTGATACACTTCCGACAAAGGGATGTGTTTATTTGGGAACTGTAACAGCAATTACACCCACCTAGACACACAGAGCAAACCAGTAAAGCACCAACAAAGTTATAGTTACTTTGAAAATTGCCGTTTTGCATCAGCAGTTTATTTCCAACGGGAATATTGACCCAGTTTTGGGCGATACCATTCGCAACGCTGTGAAAATCAAATACCAACGCCATCAGCAGTTTACTCCGTCCATTGTGCAACAGCGCAAAATGTAACTAGTATAAATGTAAAAGCATTCCTAGCATCCATACATACCTACACAATCTCTTCACCTCCTTTACTGTTTATTTGGCCATTTCGCATACCTTTGCTAAAGCGCAGGCAAAAGTATAAATGCAATGCAGGCCTCATGCTTGCCCTGGCCGCTATGTGGCTTTTCAACCGCCGCTACAATGAAACCTACAACAAATCCAACTGTAATACTAGTCGGTGGCAATAGCTATGAACTGCCGCCAGTGAAGAGTGAAAAAGCAAAAGCGAAATTGTACCAGAGGCAGCGAAAAGTGAAATGCTTACATGACGATGACACGCTTCAATGGTTCAATGACAAATCAGCAATTCAAGTTGAAACGGTTTGCTGTTGTGCTATTTTGCTATTGAAATATGCAACCATCATCATGTACTACATATAAGGGTACTTCCACTTTTTGTAGATGAACACTCTCGGATAGCAATAACATGCGTGCTCAACTGTACTGTTCCATTTTTATATGTATATGGGTTGATATGTAGATTTTCTATTTTTGTATAAACATATATGTATACGGTATACAAACATATGGGTTTCGCGTATATCTAAAGCCAAATCAGACTGATTGAGGAAGCGAAACAAATGGGTCTAGTAGTGAATGAATCCAAGACGAAATATCTCTTGGCAGCAAACCAACATTGTTCCTCTTGGCTCCCAGGTCACTGTTTTGTCTATCTTAATACCGAAACAACACCAACAACAACATCGGCTTCAAAGTCCAACCCATAATGACTTTCGTAACAGCTACTACTTTTGTCTAAGTAGGCACGTTGAAGAGTAAAGTGCTCTCTCGTCGAACAAAGACCAAAGTGCGGAAGCTTGGACGTTGACGATAACCGATGAGTCGGTATTCAAAGTTTGTGGGGAGTACCACAGACATAGGATCGAAGAGATGTACAAGTTATACATCAACACTGAAAGAATTAAGAGACAGCGGCTACATTGGCTAGGAGATGTCGTCCGCATGAACGTATGTTACTTACACATATCCGGCTTAAGGGTTCTTTAGAGTCTGTTTTCAGCATCTTTTCACACAAAGTGAGACTGCCAGTGGCCAACGGTCTTGAGGTAAGCGGCTCGCTATCTAAATTTGTCCAAATTGTAAACTTACTCGCGTATCGGGGTTCTGTGGTACGTTTGCGACACGCTGTGCAGAAACCATTTTCATGCAAACTAAAATTGCAATGCCTCTGATGACGTTTTATGGATCACGACTTAAGAATATGTATCTGGCAAGTCCAGTGTTTTAATAGGAGATGTGCCGCTGCCCAACTGATCGATGCGCTCGTTAGACTAAAGATCGACATCATCGTGGTCCACGAATTTTGACGCAAGAGACAAGAACTGAAGAGGGTGGGTCCTTGTGAAATCAACTATCATATAAAGGAGTGTTAACTTGGTATCTGATTCATGGTGGGAGAGATTCTCAATCGCTGAATCCACATCAGATTCCATCACAAGAAAACTCATTCAAAGTTCTAGACGTGCGTACGTTCAGAGAACCTAACATCTACTCGAAACCTACATGGGCTGTTTTCTGTCCACAAAAAGGAAAGATCATGTGGAGTAGGACCTGACTTCTTTTGGTGTCTCCCTTCGGAACCAACGGCAAAGAAAAGAATCGGGTAATCATTGCTTACGCCAGTAAATAAGAATACGAGCTCATTAGTGTACTTTTCGTATATAAAATAAATTGTAGATTCTTCCATTTGCTAAAAAACCATCAAGTGGCATACCAAAAATAACAAACCGTCAAATATTATATAATATGTGCAGTGGAGTCCACAATCCAAAATAGATTTCATTTCAAATAAAACTTTTGTAAAATATTTGTTTTCACTCACCTTCGCTTATTCCAACTCTTAACCGCCTGTACAAACTTTCAAACTTTGGAGGCCGCTTAAAGCAGCCGCCCAATTTTCTATCCCAAGACACCCGCTTGCGCTGACAATCAAAGTAGTTGCCGTTGGGGCGCCACATTACCACCATAACCGGTAGTCGTGAGGAATTGCAATGACGACGATGCTGTCACAATAGTCTGACGCGCACCATCACCCACACCAACACCACCAGCACCACCGAAAGTCTCCCGATAGCCCAGATCCTTCATCGAATTCAACTGCTCGTTGCATTGTTCATTGTTGATGCTGGTGCGACGCTGCAGCAGCTGTAAGCCGCTCGCTGTCCGATGTGCAGAATTGTAGGGTGGCGGCGGTGGCTGACGATACTCGTAGCCATAGCTAGTCGAGTGGTGTGTATCGGTGGGTGTGCGCGCTGGCAACGCGACTGATTTACTATGTCGTTGCAACGTTGAGAAGCCACTTTCCGCTTGTGGCGACGCGCCACTTGACGAGCTAACAGTTGTCGTTGGCAATGAACCAGTGGTGGTTAGCGCAATGCTCGTCGTCGCCACTGCAATCACCTCACCGCGACGCAATGTCTTATCGTTGGGTTTGCTGGCAGCGCCGTACCTGGACTGCAGATATTCTTGCGCGCTAATATTATATTTACTCTTGGCCACAATTGGTTGTTGATGTGTTGGATGGTGCTGCTGTTGCTGCTGTTGTTGTTGTTGCTGTGACATTTGCTGGTCATCGTGCAGATTTATTGTCCTCGTTGCTTTTATCGGACTATAAAGCTGTCCTTGCTGATTGCTGGCTACATTGTTGGCATGACCATTAATGTTACTGTTACTACAACTATTGTTGACTGCTTTGTGGGTGCTATATGCGGGCAGCAGGTCAGGTTGATATTCACCAGTACGCCCGTCACCGCCCAGCTGGCCTTCGGTGATTTGAACTTCTGTGCGCCATTTGCCACCGCCAAGACCGTCACCACTGCCGCCGTGCCCACCTCTGCTACTGGAAGTCATGTCCAATGTTGTTGTGGATGTTGCGTTGAGCAGACGATTTATTTCAACTGCGGACGGTCCATGCGGGTACTTGATGTGGAGCGCATCTGCGGAGAGAAAGTAGAAGAAAATATTGTAGAAGAACATCAGACAATGACAGAGTACGCGAAGAGGTGAGTGGTTTGTGTTTATTTTTTTTTATTTTTTAGATTTTTTTTTTTGACTCAATTAAATTATGTGCCATGACCATGCCGTGCAAGGACATTCAAACAATGCTCACACACAAACTAGTAGAGGAGAGAGTAGCATAAATAAAACCAACCACAAGAGTTGCTGCGTATAAATGGATGGGTCAGTTGTTATTTATGCCTCTACAGTTGCGGTGTAATAATTTTTCCTTCACTCCTCTACCTTTAAATCTCAGCTATGCGCGTGCAGCTATAATTTTGTATAAATTTATGCAACCCTATAATCCTTATGCTTTACCCTACACAGAGGTATTATTTTATTTGCCTGCATTTGCATGTCCTGTGTAAATTTATTGTACCATTCTGCTAAGGATCATCTCGTTATTATTAAAGCTGTTTGGTCAATATTTACTAAATACATCAAGTTAAGAGACATATGGTACATACATGCATATATAAAATACATTTTAACATTTTAATCTGCAGCTTAATCGTTAACAATGTCAATTTAACACTTACATATCTCTCTTTTTCCGACACAATCTTTGCTCTTTGCAAGAATATCTCATAGTAAATATAATCGCTGAAGCGGCCGAACTCCTCCTCCAGTTTGTGTTGGGCGTCCGAATTCCAGTAAGCCCACCTAACTAAACGCCTCTTTCGTCCGCTATATATGTGTATATGTATTCATTAAGAACACATCCCTACTCCTCATAAAACTTTTTGTATTTTGTACTAGGACTTCATATGTCCAATTGGCACTAGAACTGAAGCCTCATGACCATCTGAAGAGATTTCACCGAGCTCATTGGGCTGAAGATCGCTTGGCTGAGGTATTTTTTTATTTTCACCGAAAAATCATCTTTTCCAATGCAGCTTAATTTTAGCTTAACACTATCAAGTAAAACTGCCGCATTTGGAGCTAAGAAAACCCACACGTGATCATGGAGAAACGGGTGACTGTTGTATACGGCCCAGTCATGCTCAGATATTATTTGTCCCCAAATATTGAAGAGAAAGACTTGGTTGTGTGTGTTCAAAAATTACATAACTAAGTGAATCGGAGATTTGAAGGATAAATGCTACGCCAAGCATCCAAAGACGACTCAAAAACACAAAATTTAAGTCCCCATTGCAATCATTAAAGGCCACATAATCGAGAATATTTTGAAAAATTAGTCCATTTCAAGACCACATGTGGCAGCTATATGAATAAAGAGGTATTCTATCATTAACCGCAATGTTGAGGCATCTCGGCTAAAGCAGACTCATCGTTTTTTGTACCACTTTTGAAACGCTAATTTTTCAGCCGCCAATTTCTAAAATCATAATATGTAGTTTTTTAATAGTCTTCCTATTAACGGTACTATTATCTAAGAAGTTTATTGTGAGTAAATTTTCGTCATTAGACAGTCTATCTAGGCAGGCCTTTAGCGGTTCTGTAACGACGCGTTAGAGCATTTAAAAGCGGTAAGCCGGGTGGCGCCTCGTTTTTCTCAAAACTATGTTTTTCAAGTCGGTGACCAAGACTTCTTGGGAACTGCTGAACCGAATAGTCTCAAGGGCTTTTGAACAATATTTTCTAGTTTCTAGTAGAAAAGTTTTATTTTAATGCGCAATTCAAGACCAAAATTATGGGGAAAATTGAATTCTTTTTTTTGAGAAGCCGAAATAAATTTTGTCAAACAAAATTTTTTTGGAAAACGCAAAACGCCTTTTTTGGGAGGGGTCTCTGGAGATCTGATATAGCAGCTTCAAACACTATTAATTTTATAAATAATAAATTGCTAGCTACTTTCTCAAAGGTGCCATAATATGTGTACAAATAATAAAAATAAAAAATTCCTTGTGAAAAATGTTTGAAAAATCTAATTTTTTAGGGCTCCTAACTAGATGTAACCCCTTAAGGATTACCTTGTAAGTTCCGAAATACTTTTTTATTTGTAACTTTTAGCTGCTTTCGCTTTTCTTCAAAATGAGTCTCCTATTTAAATTCACGCCCAAGTATCTGATAGTTTCACTTTGAGGTATTGTAGAAGTGTTTAACGATACCGAGGGGAATTTCTCAGTTCTTAGTGTAAAAGGTCAGATGTAAAAAATATATATAACGTTCCATTGAGGAACATCAGCACCATCAGAATACATCTGTGATTATTCACTTTTTCCTTAACATGAAAAATACGATCACTCTTGAGCTCTATGTTTCCGTGATCTCTTCCAAACACATATTGATCATCTAAAATGGTAGAATTCTTCTTAAAAGTATAACGTCAAATATTTTACAGAAGGTTACGAGAGAACTTATTGGACGTTACAAAGAATAGCTGCAGTGTGTTAGTTTGTTCGAAAGAACTCGAGAATAATTGAATTTATAATTCAACCGAGCTACCACCTCTTTCCAAAATATTTATAAAAAATTTTCTACAAATATACCAACGGCCGAACTCGTGGTAAATTGGAAAATCGGTTTTTGTGTTTGTGTATTAAAGTGGTCTCAACAGTGATCTTGATTTTAAATTCCGCAGGGTTACCACCTATCTTGAAATTTAAATTTGTATGTGGTGATGAAATGAATGAAATATTAAATTTGTGGGTATCAAACTAAAGAGATTAAAGAAATACTTTAAAAGAAAAAATTTTAACAATGTTGCCACCTGTTTAAAAATTCAGGTTAGAAAAAATGGCTAAGATTCATGAAAACTAAACGAGTAAATTACTATATAGGTATCGACATAAAAATATTTACAAAGATAAATGGTAAACAAAGTTTTAGTTTAATGAAATATTTTACTGAGCGTACCATGTTAAAAGGAATTATGTCGGCTTTTTGTTGTTGAGTTTGTTGATCACTTTTATTATACCATATGTATTTAGTACAAGGCTCTTCCGTAATTCCTAGATGCTTCTTCAGGTCATTGTTCTGTTGAATTGTTCTTGGATTTTTAGTTTTATGGAGACGTGGTGGCTTACGAAATAGCAGCTATAACTTCTACCGTCTTAAACTGTTGTTGTAATTTTTTCACTATTTCAAAAAATATATGGTCTGAGACAGTTCCATCAAGCTAAAAAACTCGAAAATAATATTTTTTGTTTAGTTTCATTTTTTTAGTTTAACTTCTTTTTATCGAAACAATGTAATGCAATACTTTTTCGCTCTAAAATAGAATTTATTTTAATTTTTCTTGTGAAAAGGAAAATTATTCTGACAAGTTCTACGCTATGGAATATTTGAATACATTTCATAGGGTCTCAAGTACTCAGAATTATATGTGCATACAACTCCATGTAGTAATTTCTATTTAAGGCGAATTTCTTCAAAGTCTCCTATGATTTATGCAGACGCATTGTTTATTAGAAAAATCTGCAGTTTAAGCATTTAAAGTGATATTTATCGGGCTACGTTTCCAACGCATTACAGAAGTTGCTACTCATTTGTATGCAGCGGTCACAATTCGATTCGAAAAAATATGCTACTAAAAGTACACAAATTTAAATTTAAATTTCTCAAAAATACATTTAAAAAATATATCACTGAAAGATTTACAAAACAAAGCACACAAATTTTACTGATATTTTATTTAACTGTAATCAAAGTTAAATTTACAATAAAATATGATTTATATTAAATCCCTAGGAAGTATTGGATGAGTGCATAAGTTCGTGCCCGATTCCGCTGGATGCCGTACGAATCGTTTGAGGGTGGCGCTCGTGAAAGAAATATATACATATTATATATCGTTGGAAAGGTGACAGTCCGAACTGTAAATCAAGCATAAAATAACTTCATTTTGATTTGAGTTGCTTAGTGAAAAGACGCATGGAAGATGAACAACGAAAAAGATCATATGCGTCATATTATGTTATACGAATTCCGCAAAGGAAAAACAGTGGGCGCTACAACTAAAGATATTCGCGAAGTTTATTTGGACCGTGCTCCAGCACTCCGCACAGTAAAGAAATGGTTCGCGAAATTTCGTTCTGGAGATTTTAACCTCGAAGATCAACCTCGCAGTGGACGGCCTTCTGAGCTTGATGACGATGTTCTAAGGACTTTAGTTGCGAATAACTCACGTATTTCGACGGAAGAGGTTGCCAGTGAATTGAACGTCAACAAATCAACTGCGTTTCGTCGTTTAAAAAAGGTTGGGTACACTTTGAAGCTCGATAGATGGGTGCCACATCAGTTGAGTGAAAAGAACAAAGTGGACCGTATGTCAACAGAAATTTATTTGCTTCGACGGATCAAAAACGAACCTTTTTTGGATCGGCTCGTGACTGGTGATGAAAAATGGGTCCTGTACAACAATGTTCAACGCAAAAGAACATGAAAACAGGCACACGAAGGGGCGGAACCGATGTCGAAAGGTGGATTGCATCCGATGAAGTTACTGCTGTGCATTTGGTGGGATATCCGAGGCGTGATCTATTTTGTGCTCTTGCCAGCTGGAGAAACGATCACTGCCAACAAGTATTGTCAGCAATTGGTCGAATTGAAGAAAGCAAATTGATGAAAAACGTCCGATTTTGGCCAATCGCAAAGGAGTTCTTTTCCATCATGACAACGCCAGGCCACATGTTGCAAAACCGACCCTGGCCAAACTGAAGGAGATGAATTGGGAAATCATGCCGCATCCCCCATATTCACCCGACATTGCACATTCTGATTATCATTTGTTTCGATCGCTGCAGAACAATTTGAATGGAAAAAAATTTAAAAATGTGGAAGACGTCAAAAACCACCTTGACACCTTTTTCAACGAGAAACCGCGCGATTTCTATGAATCAGGCATCCGTAAATTGGTTGAACGTTGGGAGTGGATTGCCGAACATGATGGCGAATACATAATTGATTAATAAAAGCGCTTTCTTCAAAAAATTTCAATTTTAGTTTGCACTTGAAATCGGGCACGAACTTATGCACTCATCCAATATAATTTTAGTTAAAGTACAATCAGGTCTGCTGAATCTATTTTAAAAATTCATACACTTCATTTTAAATTCGTTTTCAATCTTAATTTATACTTTTTTTTATATTTAATACCAAATTGAAATTATGCAAAATTGATTTTCAATAGATAAATGCAAAAAAGGAAAATTATTAATAATTATTACAATAAAAGTGAAATTGGCTGAATTAATTTCAAGCCAAAGAAATGCAAAAACGTAAATTGAAAAATTCAAAATATGTAAATAAGCCGCCTTCTTCGTGCGCAGCCATAGCCACAATTCAGTATTTTTTTTTTTTTTTTTTTTGCTTTCGCCTAAATTATGCCGCAGCGGAATTACCACAAATCGAACAAATGTTTAGACTGCGGTGTATCGCTGATTGCTGACTCAGCCTCTGCCTAGCTCAAGCAGCCACCAAAACTCATCAAGTGCTTGCCACCAAACGGTCTATAGTTAAACTGCAATGAAGCGGCCTTATTGCTTTGGCTGATTGCTCCGTTAAATTGATAGCCCAGCTAGAGAAGCCAGCCATCTTGTGCACTGTTGTTGTTGTTGTTTGTTATGCCCTTTAGGCTGTTTTCGTAAGTGATTGCGATTGTGATTTCTCCCTAAAGTGCTGTTCGCGAAATTATTTGCAAATGTGTTATCAGCTGATGAAAGCCACATAAATTTTGTGTGGAGTGCGCACGAGTCTATAAGTCTCAAGGCTGGCGCAGGCATGCGTTACTTAACGTGCATTCAACTGAAGTGTGATTTTAGGCGTTAATAATCCTACGCCACGAAATTGATTTATAGCTAACCGAGTGAGTATATGTATGAGCTGATGTAGATTTCAATAAGCGAATACTCACAGTTGAAGTGCTCTTCTCAACACACACACACACACACACACAGAGAGAGACACACACTCACATGCAATTGCAAATACTTCACACATGTATATCAGTTGGTAGGAGAGTGCATTGAATTCATTGCAAAAAAATATATATGAAAAAAAATAAGAATAAAATCGCAAGTAGTATTTGAATGGAATGAACGAAAAACTTCACGAGAATAAATCAAAAATTTAATGAGCTATAAAAATAGCAATTTCAGCGCGCGAATAAAACTGAAATTTTGCGATGCGCATAAAGCCAATGGCAGTGGTTGATGCACACTTGCCGAGGCGGCAAACCAAAAATCTGGTTATGAGTAAGCTCACGGGGCGCCACGTAAGCTCACACATATTTATATGTATCCTTTGCTGAATCACTTACTAAAGCAGTCGTTTTGCTGCTCTTTTTTTACACTCTTTTCCTTTCGAGCTCATAAACTATGCATGCAGAAATCTTGTGGATTTCGGACTCCCTAAGCCTGTGAAAGCTCGACGCCATTGCAAAGAAAATGAAAAATGTTGGAAAGTACGCGTATGCAATTTTGGGCATTTGCAAAACAATAGCAACACGAAGGCGAAAAATAATAATAATAATTGCAAATCACAAAGCGAAAGCTCCAAGCGTCTACAAAGACAACGAACAGACTGATGTCCCACAGTGAAACCTTTTGCACAAATCCACCAGACGTAAATAATGACCGTTATTATAATAGATTTATTTTACTTAAAAATAAAAAAATGGTTTCGTATTTTATGACCAAAAAATTATTTAATGTAATGAAATGTAAAGCATTGAAAATAAATCACTTACATAATAGCAAATTTTACTTAGTTTTATTCATAACCAACACAGCCAGTGAGACAAATATAGGCGGTCACTGTAGCTGAGTGGGTGGCTATGAACAATACGGACTGGAGATCGTGCTTTATTCCAGTCAATCAGGCCAAGAAATATTAAGGCAGTTAAGAAAATGGTGTGTTCTCAATGAATACCAGCAGGTGAGCTTTTTTTGGAAGAGGGGGGGGTTTCAATGAGGCACTACTTTTTCCGTTGCACATTCGGTAAATGGATCCAAATCCACAAGTCATTGCTGATACAAAGGGCAGTGGGAATCACTGGTCAATATTTCTTCCGAAATGGAGCCAACCATAATGTAACAGCCAATTGGGAACGCCATAGAGCCACTGGTAATTTACATGCCTAATTTTAATGATGTTGATGTGGACGACCCTTGGTTCCAACAAGACGGTGTTACAATAAAGTATATGCATTGAAAATCATATGTCTGAAAAAAACCTTTTGAGGTAGTAGAGTGGCTAGTTTTACGTACCGCCATTCGGAGGATCAGGATTTGAGTCCTGGTTGGACCAATATCCAAAATTATAGATAATTAATTTTTCTAATCGCGGTCACCCCTTGCAGTTAATGTCAGAGTCTTCGCCTGTATTGCTGACAACGAAAGCAAAACATCTTATGAAAATCTATCGTCCGCTCAATGGGGACTTTTTCGTTTCGCCTTCTCTTAGCCTCAGTAATACCCACAATTTCTTCTTGGAACACAGTGCTTAAGTCCTTGAGTTCCTCACAGAAGAACACAGCTACAGCGCTTGAGTTGCATTTAGACTCATCAGTACAGATATAAATATATATTCGCTGTTTGAAAAAATTAAGTGGCTTTAAGAAAGTTACCCTTTTCTCCGGTATAACTTTCCTTTCTGCCTAACAATATAATGCGGCTTACTGATGCTTTATACATCTCTTATGAATGAATTCTCGCAATTATATCGATTGGCATTCCCATCTTCCAGGGCTTTTGTTGAGGTATTTCGCGACTATATGTTTGATTCAGCACTAAAATGGTGTTAAATAATTTAGTATGAGTCTTATGACATCATTTGAAATTGTGACCCACATTTTGGAATATTTCGTTGAAATGTTCTCTTGAGGAAAGTTTCTTTTTATCAAGAATTACTCCGTGTAAGGCTAAAATTCACTAAATTAAACTTGCCTTCTACTTACAGAGGGTCATTGCCTTGCTAATTTGTCTTCAATTTCGTGTACCTGTATGCTTTGACATATTCTTATTTTAAATCATCCGTGTAGTAGACATGTTTGTGCTCTTTAATTAACCTTTCCTTAGGGTCTGAACAAAAGGAAGTCATTGCAGATAGTTCAGTTACAGAAATACATCGATTTGCAGTAAAATTAAAGGTTTGAAGACAGAGGAATACTCTTCTAGACTGCTCACAAAAATCACCAACAACTATTATTTTACTTTCACAGCACAACTCTGTAACACTGTTCCACTGAATATTTCAAATTTTTATTACAGCAAAATACATACATACCAACACATAGTTATATACGAAATAATTATTCTCGGCGAGCCAGCGAGTATTCTTCTGGTTAAAAAACAATTTCAATCCCCCACATAGAAATTTTGTATACTTCTATTTACATATATAATATAAACAAACATATGCACATGTACAAGTAATTTCATACCGCCTCCATGTGTGAATGCATGTTATAAATTATGCAGAAATATGGCAACATTGGCTACAAGAACCGCAGCATAGAACAGGGCTATGCCACTGGCACTGGTTGAAATTTTTCTACACACTGAACGTTGATAGAAGAGAGCATAGCGCCGGAGTGTCGTGCACACAAACTCTACGCCAAAATCCACGAGCTGCTGGTGATTTTTACAATGCCTTTCACAAATAATGGCGCGGAACAACAATAACAAGAAAAAATTGTATGCTAAAACAAAGTTACGTCTGCTTTGTGCTCATTGTTGTTTGTGTTCTTGCATTTGTTTTGGTTGAAGGCGGATATAAATTTCTTTGTAAGTCAAAAATTAAAATAAAATTCAAAAGGAGAGGAGGAAAATACCGCAAGAATGCTGAGCAGTGCAAAAGTGTAGGAGAATATATCATTGAGTAAAATAATTCAGCAAAAAGTATATATAAATTCTTGCTTACACATGTTTGTATATGCATATGTGTGAGTGTAATATTTTTTTAGCTTTTTCACAGAAAATTAGATTTTAAAATCGCATTGTGAGTGGGAAATTTGTATTCAATGCAATATAAAACATGGAATTGCCGATGAATAATGAGATGGAATTTGCTGAATTGGTGAAAAGAACACACAGAATAACAGGTCTTAAAGAGAAATATAAATATAAATATAAATATAAATATAAATATAAATATAAATATAAATATAAATATAAATATAAATATAAATATAAATATAAATATAAATATAAATATAAATATAAATATAAATATAAATATAAATATAAATATAAATATAAATATAAATATAAATATAAATATAAATATAAATATAAATATAAATATAAATATAAATATAAATATAAATATAAATATAAATATAAATATAAATATAAATATAAATATAAATATAAATATAAATATAAATATAAATATAAATATAAATATAAATATAAATATAAATATAAATATAAATATAAATATAAATATAAATATAAATATAAATATAAATATAAATATAAATATAAATATAAATATAAATATAAATATAAATATAAATATAAATATAAATATAAATATAAATATAAATATAAATATAAATATAAATATAAATATAAATATAAATATAAATATAAATATAAATATAAATATAAATATAAATATAAATATAAATATAAATATAAATATAAATATAAATATAAATATAAATATAAATATAAATATAAATATAAATATAAATATAAATATAAATATAAATATAAATATAAATATAAATATAAATATAAATATAAATATAAATATAAATATAAATATAAATATAAATATAAATATAAATATAAATATAAATATAAATATAAATATAAATATAAATATAAATATAAATATAAATATAAATATAAATATAAATATAAATATAAATATAAATATAAATATAAATATAAATATAAATATAAATATAAATATAAATATAAATATAAATATAAATATAAATATAAATATAAATATAAATATAAATATAAATATAAATATAAATATAAATATAAATATAAATATAAATATAAATATAAATATAAATATAAATATAAATATAAATATAAATATAAATATAAATATAAATATAAATATAAATATAAATATAAATATAAATATAAATATAAATATAAATATAAATATAAATATAAATATAAATATAAATATAAATATAAATATAAATATAAATATAAATATAAATATAAATATAAATATAAATATAAATATAAATATAAATATAAATATAAATATAAATATAAATATAAATATAAATATAAATATAAATATAAATATAAATATAAATATAAATATAAATATAAATATAAATATAAATATAAATATAAATATAAATATAAATATAAATATAAATATAAATATAAATATAAATATAAATATAAATATAAATATAAATATAAATATAAATATAAATATAAATATAAATATAAATATAAATATAAATATAAATATAAATATAAATATAAATATAAATATAAATATAAATATAAATATAAATATAAATATAAATATAAATATAAATATAAATATAAATATAAATATAAATATAAATATAAATATAAATATAAATATAAATATAAATATAAATATAAATATAAATATAAATATAAATATAAATATAAATATAAATATAAATATAAATATAAATATAAATATAAATATAAATATAAATATAAATATAAATATAAATATAAATATAAATATAAATATAAATATAAATATAAATATAAATATAAATATAAATATAAATATAAATATAAATATAAATATAAATATAAATATAAATATAAATATAAATATAAATATAAATATAAATATAAATATAAATATAAATATAAATATAAATATAAATATAAATATAAATATAAATATAAATATAAATATAAATATAAATATAAATATAAATATAAATATAAATATAAATATAAATATAAATATAAATATAAATATAAATATAAATATAAATATAAATATAAATATAAATATAAATATAAATATAAATATAAATATAAATATAAATATAAATATAAATATAAATATAAATATAAATATAAATATAAATATAAATATAAATATAAATATAAATATAAATATAAATATAAATATAAATATAAATATAAATATAAATATAAATATAAATATAAATATAAATATAAATATAAATATAAATATAAATATAAATATAAATATAAATATAAATATAAATATAAATATAAATATAAATATAAATATAAATATAAATATAAATATAAATATAAATATAAATATAAATATAAATATAAATATAAATATAAATATAAATATAAATATAAATATAAATATAAATATAAATATAAATATAAATATAAATATAAATATAAATATAAATATAAATATAAATATAAATATAAATATAAATATAAATATAAATATAAATATAAATATAAATATAAATATAAATATAAATATAAATATAAATATAAATATAAATATAAATATAAATATAAATATAAATATAAATATAAATATAAATATAAATATAAATATAAATATAAATATAAATATAAATAAATTGTAAACTTTTAAGTTTGGCAGCTAAAAATGTATTTATATATGTATTTAATTGCTTGCCCAATCTACACATTTCTTTCTTTTATCCATGCCCCCAACCGAAAGAAATTACAGAAGCATAAGTAGATTTGTATTCCACCACTCGCGAAGGCGCGTAAATTACCAAATTTCTTATTGCCTTACGTAAAAGTTATCGCTTTGTTGATTGCAAATGTCCAAAAAAAAATTAACATTCCTCTCGTATAAAAATATAAATTTATTTCGTACAAACAATAAAAATGAAAATGAAATGGAAAGTGCCTACAATTTTAATGGACACGATTATGTTGAATTGTATTTGTAGGATTTGAAGCAATCTGAGATTAGGCTTGTTTGTTAACACTCTGTCCGTTTGTGAGCGCTCAAACATAACTTTCATTAATTTTCTACACTCACAGATTGCCAATTTCTAACAGCCTAAACAGGCGGCTTTGTCACTCTGCACTCATTATGTGTACCGCATACACTCTCACACACTCACCTCTCCAGAAAAATGCCCCCTCTTTCATGCTATAAAAAGCGTGCTTTGGCATAGGGATTACTGAGCCTCGCAATGTGGCGATACTAAAATAATAATAACTCAGTAATAAATCCACTTTTTGAGTGTTTCCTTTTAGTTAACATGTTGGAAGCAGCTGTTGATCGGGAAATAAAATTTGTATGCGTGTCCTGCATGTTAATTTCGTTATTCGCTATGCTATGCGTATGTACAGGGAAGCGGTTCAATGAATGTTGACAGGTTGGCACAAATACGCATAATTCAATAAATGAAATTAATTTGATAAATTACATAAGAAGAATTGTGTGCGGTTGAAATGCATATGTATGCATGAGTAATGAAATTATTAAATAAAACTAATTATTTTAAGTAAAATTTAAAACGCTTCTTTTCTGTTTATGTCTGAAATCTACAACGAAAATATGTTATATATAAGATCTGAGAATTTTCAGTCTCAGCCTTGAAAATGCAGAACAGTCCACAAGAGAGTGCGAGAGATAATTTCACCACTTTTTCGAAAAAACTACGAAGAACCTGTATAGTACAAGTCCACGACACAATCGGTGACGACAAGTATACCAAATAGAGTGCCAATTTGGCAATCTTGTCAAGTCGTGTGGTCTTCAGAAAAAAAGCCGATTAGCAGTTTAAGTAAATGTCGGCCATCCTTCAAAGCAGAACCAGTTTATAACAGCAACTTTTGCCTAAAAATACGAAAATGGGCAGGAAGTCTTAACTATCGCCAATAGTCTAATAGGTAACGATCCTCCCGCCAAGCTTCTACCGTGATGAAGTTAAGTGCTCCTTTCCTCCAATAGCTTTGCCCCTTCAGTCCTACCGTGAGAGAATTGTTGTGCGGAAAAACCCGCACCCAAAGATACAATAATCTGCTAAGCCAAGGATGAAATCTGGCCCATCACGAACACCCCTCGCTCGAACTGATCAAAGATTCGTATGCTTTGCGTTTCGAGACAGTTTTCGCTTTTTCAAAAAAAAGAAAACAGTCTCATCTGGGGAGAACCGCCATCGAGATTCGATACTTCATGGTGAATAAGAGAGATTCTAACTTCTTAAAACTTATGGCAAGACCAGTTCAGGTCGCGTTACTTGTTATCACCTATAGCTGCCCCTACACGAGATCCTACAAAGTACTCCCGATCACGTGGGCTACTTCATCTTCTTACAGTTGGTAGTTGGTAGCCTAATGCTGCCACCAATATACTATTTCGTTTGCAAGTCTTTAACGACTAAGAAGACAGAAAAGAGAGGGCAAGACACTCTTATAACCATGTGCTTAAGCCGTGATTTCCAAATATTCAGGATAAGGCATTTCAAATTAGATTTAAACTCCGATTCTGTCAAACATTTGCTTTGATTACAACCGGAAGAAAGGTATATTAAACTCTTCTTTAAAACATTAAATATTAAAATATACTTTAGATTTCTCTTCAAAATGGTTTTCTAGAGCTGCTTTCATCTCACTGCCGTCTGAAAATCTTTGTCTCCGTAACTGTTTTTTAAAATCGAAAAAAAGGAAAAAGTCACTGGGAGCTAGATCCGGTCTGTAGAGTGGATGGTCAATTTCTGTAAATTCAATAGTTTTTAAGGTATCTCTCGCAACTCGAGCGGTTTTGAAGAAACAGCACTCCGTGCGCTAACTTGTGACGTCTCCTCTGTACGACTGCCTCACGTGTCTGACTCAGCAAATCAGCGAATTGGCTGGCCTTCCATGGTGATGTGGCTTTCTTGCTCTCGGACTTATAAGCGTCCAGTTCTACTTTATAAGCAGACCAGTCGGAAGGCTTCAACTAACTTTGTTATAAAGATGCCTGCTTGATGCTCTCAGAGCAGACAATTGTGTCGTCAATCAGTGGTGTTTCCCTCTGTGTATCGGAGTTCTCAAAGTACAAAAGTTCTGAATTGCTTTAATAAAGTAGAGGGAAGAAAGTTCTTCTTAAAAGATTCAGGGAGCTCTAAGTGTACATACCATAGTATAGTTCCCAGTCCGTACTCCTCTGTTCGTACTAAGGACTACTAGGGTAAATTGAATATGCCTACCTTTTCTGGAGTCTGTTCCATGCGCGTGTTAAGCATAACTAAATTTCTTTCACTTGAAAAATTCGCCATTTTCTATAATTTAATGATCATTAAACTTCTCGTTTAGTATAAGTAAATTATGCAAAAATATTCAACCTTCCAATCGTCGTGCGCAATTACACACTTTAACTCGATATCGCGCTTATTAACCTCATTAACCAGTGATTGCTCAAGTCTGAGGAGTCTAACGAGAATCCAAGAAATTCGCTGATAAAGCAAACAAGGAAAAATGCAGATTACTTTCAAACACAAACGAGAGACAAAAACGATTTGCATTAATGCCTATTAATACGCATTAAGTGCTACCAGCATGTGTACGTGAGTAAGTATGTATGCATGTATGTATGTATGTGCTTTCACGAATATTAACACACACACACAAGCAAGCGACAAACAGAAATAATTAACTCAGAGCAATTCAACGCCAATAATTCATCCGTTCAAAGGCACTTAAGTAGCCGCGCATGATAAATGCGATAATTAACGAAGATGAGCAAGAAATAATCAAAAAAGGAAGGCAAAGAGAGAATGAAAGACACAGCTGTATCACATTACGATGAGCATGAACATTAAATAAGTAATATAGAATATATAATACAATATATACGTGTATGTAGTAATGTCAAAAGCATTATCTTTCGCTTTTTTCGTCGGCGCAAATGTGAGAGCGATATGTTATTGTTTAAAATTGTATGAATCCGGCCGCCGCGTCACCACCCGCCACCCGCCACCGGCGACAGTAGACCGATATAGCATTTCAGGCAAACCTACAGAAAACATTAAAAATTTACAGAAGTAACGGAAACCTCAAGCGAGCAATTTTTTTTTTTTTTTTTGCCCGAAAGTAGGGCGTAGCTATGGTGAAAACATTTTCATTTTCATTTTCATTTTCATGACGGCATTTCAACAATTCGCAACGAGAATTAATTACCATATTTATCATTGAGACAATAACGTTGCCGGACAAGCGGAAAAGACTGGAAAATGATTGTGTGCGTGCATTTTGTTAACGGTATCACTACAGATATGAACATGTACATGTACGAGTGGTCACTGTACGGCGGAGTGTGAGAAAGGGTTCGGCTGGTTTTGTAATGTTTTGCTTGTTGAAGACGGGCGAGTACGAGTGTGAGTGAGAGTGTGCGAATATGAATTGGCGTGAATGGTCACGCTATAAACGAAGGATTTACGATGGAAGCCAACAAAAACTCAAACAACAACAGCAACAATAATGATGACAATGATCACGTCAAAGTACGAATGTCGACCGCAAACGTGAAAACGCCATTACGTCTGCAACAGCAATAAAGCGCGCGGGAGAAGTAGTGATAAACTGCTAAGGCAACAATAAAAAGAGTTCAGTTAGCTGTAAAAATAAGTGGGGAAAAAACAAGCGAAATTACTTAAAATAAAATAGTTGTAAAAAACGAATGAAATTGCAACAATAATTGCAGTAATAACAGCCACATTCAAGTGTTAAGCCCTGCAGAAGAGCAAAAATACAAAAAAAAACAAAAAATTATAATAATAATAATAATAAGAACGGAAGGTCGCAGGTCAAGCGCCATGCATAAATATTTGAAAATAATTGCATCATTTAGTTGAATAAAGGTGTGGGGGCTAGCGACGATGGTGCAAGTAGTTGCATTAATATATTATATTGAAGAGATAAAAGAACATTATTCAACTACTTTATTCAGCACGCAACCAGCACACTATAATTATTCTACTTTTTAACACTACACGTATACTGCAACTTACTTAATCATGGCGATATTAACTGCATTCTTTGCTAAAAAAAATACTAGACAGATTGACGGCGTGAAAGTATGTATGTAAGGAACCAATCGATGATGTTGGAGCAAGTGTTTCATTGTTCGACTATGGAAAAGTTTGAATTGCAAATGCACTCCTGAAAAACCACAAAGTGGTGGGACCGAGCTATTCAAATATGATGGCGAAGAATTATTGGGAAGGAAAACTGATGACAGAAGTATGACCGATCATTGGAACCTAAATATACTCTGCTCGACCCATCAAAAGTAATACCTAACACTCTGCGTCAGTTACCGTGGGATAAGCCTCCTCAATCTCTCATATATAAGTTCCTATCGAGTACACTATATGAAAGACTAAACCCCACCGTAAACAAATAGATTGAATCTTATCAGTGTGGCTTTAGGCCTGGAAAATCCAACATTAGCCTGATATTCAGCCATTCTACGAAAAGACCATTAAATAAAAGGAAATCGATATGTACCATCTCTTCGGCGCTTTTAATGCCATCTGAATTTGGAATTCCCACGAAAGTTAAACAGAATCGGCAATGGTCTCCCCGAACTATTTGCCGTGAGTTCTGCTTTCTCCATTTTGGACAAAAATACGAAGCGTCCTGTCATGAAAAAAAATCACACAACATACGCTCCTTGGCTTCCCTGCCACTTTGGATAGAAATAACGTTGAAGTGATAGATCATTTGCTTATCTAAGGACTAGCATTTACACCAACAACAATGTCAGCCTCGAAATCCAACACAAAATCGCTTTTGCCCACAGCTGCTACTTTAGACTAAGCAGGCAGTGGAAAAGTAAAGTTCTCTCTCGACGACTGAAGACCAAATTCTACAAGTCACTCATCTTCCAATCCAAGCTGTATGGTGCCGAAGCGTGGACATTAACAGCGTCTGATGAGTCGACTTTGGGAATCTTCGAGAGATCAAGTTTTTGTGCAAAGTGAAAGCAAATGTCACTGACGGAGGAGCAATGAGCTGTGCGAGTTAAATGATGGCATTAACACAATACAGCGACCATGTCAAGTAGTCCGAATAGATGAAAATACTCTTGAAGGTACTCGATGCAGTACCATTTGAAGCAGAGGAAGACCTCCACTCCGTTGGAAACACCAGATAGAGAAGAAGCTGGCTGTGCTTGGTATCTCCAATTGGTGTCAAGTAGTGAAAAGAAGGAATGAATGGCACACTTGTTAACTCGGCTATAATCGGTATCTACACCGGTAAAGAAGAATATTGAGAATAAAAAATAGACTAAAAAGTCATTGAGTGATATGGTTAGCTTTAGAAACCACACTATAGCTAGAGGCATGGTATCCAGTGATGAGTTCTTGAGCTTACCAATGAATAGACTTTTCTCGTGCTGCTCACCAGATTCATATCGCTGAGTATGCGTTAAGCTGAAAAGCTGAGATACTAGTTCAATCCAATCTTGTATACAGATATAGTATCAGAACCAAAGTGAGCTTGGCAATGTATAGTTCTAAACCATTTAAACGACCTATTCCGTCATTCCCGGCTCAACAACAGCAATCCTTGGTTCACACAATTGTCAGGTTAAAGCCCATTTACAAAAAGGACACTTCATTTAATTATATTTTATAAAAAAGAAGGCTGCAATAGGTCTTTGTACCTATAAAAGGACGGTGGGCCTCAAATGGGGATTAACTCCTCGTGTTAACTGTTGGCTCCACTTGGCAGTCGTCAGGGGTATTCCGACATTTTTTTGAATTGTGTGGCTAATAACAGAAAAACAATACACAGTAAAAAGTATGGAAAGTGTACTACTTTTGGAGAGCGCTGGAGAAAAATGCCAACTCATTCTCTCAAGCTGAATAATCTGCACGTAGAATGAGGGAATCTCCCCTACTAGTTATCTGTAAGAAGGAAAATTATAATATACCACAAGTTTTCCCAATCCTTTTTATATGAATTTAAGTTCTTATTTTAAATTTGTCTTCATATTCATGGAGAAGTGGGAAAGGTTTGAAATAACAAAGACTTAGAGGACAGTATCTGTACAGATGGATCCAAACTAGATAATGGAGTAAGAGGTGGTAACTTTTCTCGTCCCGAGATTTCTGGACGAAGAAAAACATAGTATGAGTGGAGCTTCAGTTGCGGCTGTAGCACACTGGTCCAGGTGCATCGACAGATATTCAAGCGACATATCGGCACGTACGCCTAGTATGTAAATATCGATAGCGTGAGGCAAATGTTAATACGTGTTGTGAAAAGCATCGTGAATCTTCGGAGATCTTCAGCTCCCTATCGATAATGTGAGTTCAATGGTCGAAGTTACACTAGCCAACGCTTTTGTACACAAGGTCCACTTGTTTATTAGTCTATTCAAAAACTCCCCCCAATACATTGCAAAGAGCCACATTAAATACAAGTACCTCAAATGTAGAAGTGTTTCTTCTCAAAGCTACTAAATTTGGACATAAATAAATATTATCTCACAGCTTCAAGGGATCCATAATTATTATATACCTACGTTATAGACATTCAAAAATAGTACAGACACACAAAATTTACACATTCTCCTTTAGATACTTTCAAATTCATACATCCACTTGATCACTTACCTTCATTGCTTCGCTCCAAGTACATTTTGTCTGCCAGTTGACCAGCACTATGCGCACTGGAGCCATCAATTCGGCCTCCTCGATTGCCGACGCTTGACAGCATTCCGCCATTATCCATCACAGTCACGCCATGTTTTATCACCTCTGAGTATTTACCGCTGTTTACACCCATGCCACCACCACCACCACCTCCCCCACCAATACCCTTTCCCTCCACCACATCACCATTGGCATTTTTCTTTTGCAAATGATGCTTATAACTACCAACTGCGTCCTCCATACCGAGCACCACATCCGTGCCACCAGTCACCGTAGTCGTCGTCGTATGCTGACCATCCATGCCGGGCGTCAATTGGCCCGCCACATCGAGATGATGATGATGCCGAAGACTGGTTGGGCTCATTGCCTTGAAGCGTTTGTAAATGCAGCAGGTGGTGAGTGCAAGCAACACGGACACACCGATTAAGCCCAATGCCATAAGTGAAGCAGCAACAACGACATTACCCTGCAGCAGCAGTTCGCGTGGACTCGGTCTTTGTACGAGTAAATTAATTTGCACTGCATCCTTGCCGCCGGCGTTCTCCGCTATGCACGTGTATACACCCTCATCGCTCTTCTCCGCCGATACAAGTGTAAGACGCGAGATGAATACATCACGACCGAACTCCTTCTCCTTCGTCTGCTCATCACGCAGCAGTTGTATATGCAAACGTTGTGCTTGACCATTACCACAACAGCTCACGCCACTGGCGCTGTTGATGGGTACTGTGTTGCTGCCAGTGCCGCTGCCTATATTGTTGGTCGAGGCGCGATATTGTTGTCTATTGTAGTCCCAAGTGATGATTGTGTTTGGTGAAGCGTGAACACGACACACTAACGTCACATTCTCTTTTGACGTGCTGACGGATGCGCCACGTGCCGGAAATATGATACGCGGCTTACATGCAAACGCCTCTGGTTGATCCTCCACCCATAACATGCCACGCAGGTGTACGGGATAATAGCAAGCTGTAGGTGGCGTATAAAGATTACGCTTCAGCACAAAGTCACGAAATATCTGCAGTTCACACGTGCAATTCCAGGGGTTTGAATCTAGTGAGAGCGCGGTAAGACGTTTCAGTGACTCAAAAGACTCCTTTCGCAGAAAACTTAAACGATTGCCATCCAAATAGATTTGCGAAAGAAGCGGCACATTGTTAAAGGACTGCTGGCCGATGCGCGTCAGTCGATTATATTTCAGCTCGACCTTATGCAGGTACTTGAGATTTTGGAAGACGCCATCTGAGAGCGACTCCAAGAGGTTACCATTCAGCACAATTGCACGCACCTTAATCAGACGCGCAAAGACATTTGCCTGCAGATTACGCAATAGATTATTTGACAGATCCACTTCAATGAGAATTTCTAGCTGTGTAAAGGTGCGCGGATCGATCTGCTGCAACGAGGCATTGCGCATGAAGAGTTTGTGTAGATTGTGTAAGTCAGCATTGAGGAAGGCATTCTGTTCGAGTATCGCGACGCGATTGAAGGAGAGATCGAGCACTTGCACCTCATTGCTTAGATTCTCCGGCACTGCGTTGAGTGTGAGATTTTTGCAGTCTGCAGTCTTCTTGCCCGATTGCCACTTGCAGAGGCAGTCGCCACAGTCCATTAGCCAATCGGCTTGCACTTGTGGTGGCATTGTGCAGCAAAGAGCGAGGAGTATGAGAAAGTGTGGCACGGCTTGCAGCAGCAACGGTCTTGTGTGAAGTGACCTGGCTGCAGCTGAGCGCACTGAGTTGCGTTGACCAGTTATAAGTTCTGCGGTTCTTTCGGTTGTGTTTGAGTGTGGATATTCACTTATAGCTGCTGCTTGACTGTCACTCACCAACGCTGGCACCACACGGTTTAAATAGTCAATTTCTTTTTGTTTTCCCTCAGTTCGTTGCTGCTGCTGCCCTATTCTCTGCTCTTTATGTTGTTGTTCGTGTTGCTTTACGTGCAGCGGGGGCTCGTTGTTACAAATTCGTTGATTTACTTCTGCTCCTTCGACTACTTTTACGTCTCTGTGGTTTTTATTGTTGCTATAATGTTTTTGCTGTTGCCGTTGTTGTTGTTGCTGCTTTAATTTTTGGCGTTTATTGCCGTGCAAACGCATTTTTCCTCCGCTTACACATTCGTTTCGATTTCACACTCGCACCCAACAACAACACATTTGGCTAACCAACGGCATCAGCAACATTTTAGTCTCCTCACGGCGTTAACGGTCGATTCTTTTTGTTTTTTACGTTTTTTATTTGCTTTACTTTTATGATGCCAGTAATTGTTGTTGTCCATTTAAATTGGTAATAAATTTAATTGCACTACTTCTCACGCACTCATTTCATTTGCTCTTTATTTCGGCAATCTTCATGTGGCTCAGCTACGCTCAGGCGCTTTTTATAGCGGGTCGTGTCTTAGGTTGAACAAACGCTCTTTTATTGTCGACATATTCTCTGTAATGAAAGGAAATAAGAAAATTAAATAAATAGTTTTTAGAATAATTCTTCAAAAAGAGAGAGGTAGAGTGAGTATTCAAATGAAAAAATGTATAAATATTTATTAATTTTGTTCGATACTTCAAAATGGTAAAAAATCAAAAACTAAAAAATCAATAAAAAACAATTATTAATTACAATTAATTTTCAAATTTATTCACTGAATTTTATCTTAATATATAAAAAATCCCGTATCCGTTTGTTTATATATAAATCATACAACATACAGCGCCATCTATTGAAAATTTGCAACATTAAAAAGATACATTATCCTCTTTCAAACGCACCTGACTTCATGTAAGTCGGATGACAGATGTAAAAGTGACAGTCATTTCAATAAAACCAAAAGTGTGCTAATGGTTCCAAAAAAAATGAAACAAAGAGCAAATATAAAATTTTGTGTCAAACTTGAAAAAAAAATTGAAATTGAAGTTCAAAAAAAAAATTAAAACAAATTGAAAAAAATGAAGCAGCCGTAACCGAGGTACTGAAGAACGTTTATATAAATGACATAAAAAAACCTATGCATGCGCTGGTTGATCGTTTCAAACGTTGTGTTGAGTCAAATGGAACCTATTTTGAATAAATAATAACTTTCAAAGATAATATAATGAGTATTTTACTATTTTATATCCAAAAAGTTCGGTTATTTTTGGGACACACCGTGTATGTTCTGAAATAACTCAAAAACGAGTCAACTGATATTTATTAAAGTTTACATATCTATGATATTTATTTGATCCAACTTAGATGATAGGATAAATATTTTTTTCAATTAATATTATCAATAATTAATAAAAAACTAAATGCCCAGCTAAAGACTTAGTAAATCGTGATTTGCAACGAGAAGAACAGTTTAATAATCGTGATTTAAATACATTTGTTACTAATAATGAACAATTAATAATTCTGCTTTCAAGCTACCATTAGATATTCATAACAATCCAAATGCAACGTGTAATATCAAAAAAAGAAGCGAAATGGCAGCAGTGTTATGGAAGACTTCGATCATAATTTGGGATGAGTGTACTGTGGCTCATAGAATTCGCTTGAAGCATTAAATAGGACTATGCAGGATCTAAACAGATTTTTCGGTGGTACTATTTTGCTACTATCTAGTGATTTCTGGCATACGTTGCCAGTTATTCCTCGCTTTACTTTTGCAGATGAAATTAATGCATGTCTTAAACAATAAATTTTATGGAGAAATGTTGAAACACTCGGACTGAGAAAAAATATGCGAATTCAACGCCAAAATTATCCAACAGCACAAGAATTTTCTAAGCAATTACCGGATCTTGGAAACGGTGAAATAGAATTTCATCAAGATACTTAACATATTAGATTGCCAGATAATTTCTGTACTGTCGTTGAAACTCAAAATAAAAACGATTAAAAATGTATTTCCAGACATAATAAATAACTATTTAAATCATGACTGGCTCAGTAATCGTGCAATTTTGGCAGCAAAAAATGTTGATGTTGATCTGATTAACTACCATATACAACAATTATTACCCGGTGATTTAAGGTCATTTAAGTCTATCGAAGAAGAAGACGAGGCAATAAATTTCCGAATCGAATTTTTAAATTCTTTAGACATATCAGGAATGCCACCACACAATCTTCGTTTGTAAATTGGATGACTGATTATTCTACTTTGTAATTTAAACCCTTCTAAACTATGCAACGGTACACGTTTGGTGATCAAAAGAATCACTGTAAACGTTCTTGAAGCAACTATTTTAACAGGAAAGTTTAAAGAAGAAACCGTTTTTTACCACGGACTCCGGTGATACCATCTGATTCCTTCCATGCTATTTAAAAGGCTACAGTTTACCACTCGTTTAGCTTTCGCGATGTCTATAAATAAATCTCAAGGCCAAACAATGTCTATTTGTGCGGCTTAGACTTGGAAAACCCATGTTTCTCCCATGGGCAGTTATACAAGGCGTGTTCACGAGTAGAAAGACCATCAAGTTTATTTGTATTAACAAAGGACCGTTTGACCAAAAATATTGTACATCGTTTGGCGCTTCATTCAACATAAACTATGAGTAAAGATATTTAGAGCATATATATCAAATAAATAAATTTAAAGTATTTATTAAATAAAGGGTGGTTAAATTGTAAGGGCCGATGTTGAATGTGAACCACACCTAAACGCCAAGTTTTTTTCCGAATTTAATTTGACATTTCTCTATTTCAGACTTACTCAATTTGAACCATGGAGAGATACACAATCCAACAACGTGTTAAAGTTATCCAGACTTATTATGAAAATTTTCGAAGAAAATCATCTTCAGTGATGAGGCACATTTTCACCTCAGTGAATTCGTCAATAAACAGAATTGCCGCATTTGGGCGAATGAGAATCCAAGAGTGATTGTCGAAAAACCAATGCACCCACAAAGAGTGACTGTTTGGTGCGGTTTTTGGGCTGGCGGCATCATCGGGCCGTATTTTTTCCAAAATGAGGCCGGTCAGGCAGTTACTGTGAATGGTGTTCGCTATCGTGAGATGATAACGAATTTTTTATGGCCACAATTGGAAGATATGGATGTGGACGATATGTGGTTTCAGCAGGACGGTGCCACTTGCCACACAGCTAACGAAACAATGGCTCTTTTGCGCAACAAATTCAATGGCCGTGTTATCTCACGTAATGGCGATGTCAATTGGCCCCCAAGATCATGTGATTTGACACCGTTGGACTTTTTTCTCTGGGGTTATTTGAAAGAAAAGGTGTACGTCGATAAGCCAGCAACAATTCAAGAGCTAAAGGATGAGATAATTCGGCACATTAACGGCATAGAAACTCCATTATGCCTCAGCGTCATCGAAAATTTGGACCATCGTATGGAGGTGTGCCGCCGAGGTCGCGGCGCTCATTTGGCCGATATTTTGTTACATACATAATTGAGTAATACCAATATATCATAATACAATAAAATTTCAATAATTTCCTAAATAGTTTGTGTTTTATTCAAAATCAACATCGGCCCTTGAAAATTTAACCACCAATAGCAGAAGGACTACAGATTAGCAAAGACCGATTTGGAAAGATTTTTCATGAATATTTGAAAAATATTATTAGTTTGCGTTAGGTACCGCGAACGCTCATGTTGTACATGCATCAAGCAGCGATGATTGAAGAGTTGCAAAGATTTTTTGGAGTTGCGCTAAGATGACTTGAATGAAAGTTGGATTCGTCAGTATGATGCTGAGCTCAAAAAGGAGTCGGTGTTTAAAAAAGAGGAAGGCCACCAAAAATATTTAAAGTGGAACTACAATGAACGGTCAGTATTACGCTAATTTGTTGAGTTAAACGCGTGAGGCTACTGAATTTACAGAAATTGACCATCCACTCCATAGACCATAACCCATTGGCTTTTTCGTTTTCTTTTTTTTTAAATTAAAAAAGAAGTTACAGAGACGAAAACTTTCAGGGGACAGTGAGATGAAATCGGCCGTAGAAAATCATTTTGAAGAGAAATAATATTTTTTCAGTGGTAGAAAAGCATTCAATTCACGAAATTGGAAACTTCAGTTGCTTTCACCGAAGGACATTCAGTAATTATCGTCTTTTCACTAAATAAGAGTTCTATCATAAATTATTTTCTTTTAGTCTAACCTTGCCGAAGATAACAAAATATCTTTTAAGTAAGAAAGTTTTTCTCGGGAAGTGGACCTGGGACCGATCTATTCGATAAATTCTTATTTAATTTTAAATGGTTTTATTTACATGAAATTCGGTACAGTAGTAGCTTTGGACCCAAATAACTATGGACGGTTACAATATTAATTTCTTAGTAAGTGGTGCAAAGTAGTGACGGCTCTCTAACAAATGAACAAGAATATATCTACTACAAAATGCCTTCAAGTATCGTTTGGAGACATGTTTTTTTTTTGTGGTGCTATTGGTGGAATAGACAAGACTTTTCTCATAACGCCTTAGTGGCCATCGTCCGGAAATACTGCAACGATTTTGAGGATTTACTGCATTGCATTAAAGCATTCGTAAAACGATCTCATTTATTGCCTTCAGTGAAAAAACTGAGCTTCACCAAATATATTGGAGTCTATTGTTACTGAAAATAGTAAATAGTGATTTCCGGGAAATGAATAACAATATACCAGTATGTGTACCTACAGCATTTGGAACCAGTTTTTCTCTTTTGTTGGAATTCCAGGAGACGCCCGGCCGAAAATCAGTTTAGCACTTAAAGCTGCTGATTAGGTCTTACATTGAAGGAGGAGTATTTTTTGATATTTATATAGAAGGAGATAATGATTATGCAAAGCAAAAAAGTGACCAAGGAACAACATAAGTGAGCTCGGAAACATGATTCCTTAAAAACCGTCTAGTTGGAGTTGCACTTTCGCATAAAAATCTTATAATGATGAGTAATATCTATGCAGAATATATTTAATAGAAATATGCATCTATAATTTAACTTATAGCTTAAAAGCTTAAAAAAAGTTATGTATTTTCATTTGCCAGTGCCTGCTGGATGAATCGATGATTTTCCTTTGACTTGCGCATACGCCGACCAACTAAGAAACGAATTTAAAACTTCAGAGGATATATAGAGATATATAGAATAAAAACTAAGTAACTTCTAAATGGTTTCGTCAACGTTGTTCTTTTTTGTTTTTGTTATTGCTTCCTCTTTTAGACGAGCATACATCAGCTATGCGTCTAAGGGCTAACAACACAAATAGAAAAAGCAACACAAACAACAACCGCATCATTTTTGCTTACAAATTTTTTCCCACCTCAACAACTTCAGCTGCAGTCTGTATGCTTCTACGGGCTTGTCTTCGTCAACATTTTACTTTGTAATATTTGTTTGTTTTACTATTTTCTACTATTTTTCTATTTTTCTACTTTTTCTTTCATTGTCTATTTACGCGCTTGACTGCATTTCACTCGTAACCTACATACGCGTTACGAACTCGCTTTTACGCTTTTACTTCTTTCTATTTTTGTTTGAACTCGTTGATGACAACACAAGACATTGTTTACTTTGGCTGTCGGCAGGCGTACATTGAGCTGTTGGTGTTGGTTACTCATACGCCATGGCATGTCTGCGACTCTATTGTCTCTTCGTTTGCTTAGGTGTGTACGTACACACTCAACTCAAGCAGAAAACAAAACTTTAACTACTGCGGCTAACGACTGGAGCGTTTGGCTAGATGTTTTATATGAGATATTAGAGCTATTTTGCTAGCATGTATTTTGAGTGCAGAGCAATGCACTGTTATTGGCACTGGAAAGAGTCACTTCCTAGACGGAGGAAATTGATCATTTATGCCTAATATATATAGTTGAATATTTTCAAAGCCAGCTTTAACTTTAAATTTTCCAATAAGCAAATCCACAATGAATAACTTCGCCATTTTTAAAAAACTCAGTTTGAAAATGTAAAGCTTTGTCATAGAGGCATAAGAGTTAATTAAAAATGTTTTCCAATAAGAGCTAATTTTTTTTAAAACTGACAAGAAAAAACTATACCAGTAATAAAAATGGAACGATACACGCTTCAACCGCAATTAATAATTAATTTACTATAAAAATTTAATAGAAAAATCATTATGATTCCCACCTCGATGACTACTTCAATAAGCAAAACAGTCGCATTTCGGGGCACGGAAAGCATAAGATCTATTGTTGACAAGCCACTCCAACATTAACGTACGGTGGTGTCATTGAAACTTATTTTTTTCGAAAATGAGGCTGAAGTAAAAATTACGCTGATGAATTGCGCTATCGACATATGATTAATGATTTCTAATGCCCGAAGTTGGATGGTAGTGAACTAGACAACGTGTACTTTCAGCAAAACGGCATTAAGTACCACACACGCAACGAAACCTTTTTCAAGGGAAAATATTAAAAATATTGAATATCCAAATAACACCAATTATTGGAACACGCTGTACAAACATATACATATATAGGTATATACATACCCAGCATATCCCCAAATTAGAAATATTATCTTAATACATCTAAATGTTATATATTTTATTGGGTGTATGCATTAATTCGTGCGGTTTTTTTTTTGAAAATTAAGACTTTATTGTGAAAGATTTGTTATACATTTAATGTTCAAAGTATTTCCCATCGGAAGCTACGATGTTTGCCCATCTTTCTGGCAGTTTGTGGATCCCATCCCAAAAGAACTTCTCCGGCTTGGAGGTCAAGAAAGAATCGGGCCAATTTAAGCGTACTCCGGCGAGCACATTCTACATTGATCTGAACAAGTGGTTATCCGATGGTGCTATGTCTGGGCTATAAGGCGGGTGATGCAGAACTTCCCATCCACAGTTTTCCAAAAAGTTTTTAACTGGTCTTGCAACATGTGGCCGAGCGTTGTCATGATGAAAAAACGATGGCTTTCGGTAGCACTTTTCGTCATGTTAAAGTAATGAAGAAGAACTCCCCGCAAAAACACTTTATATGGTACAAATTTCAACATTTTCAAATGAATTAAACAAATTGTTGTTCACGTCAAATCAAATGACATCTATTGAAAACAACGCGAATTGACAATACCTTTGAAATGAATATAGCAAGATGAACAAGAACAACAACAATGCAATAGGTAGCTGTCTGCCTGCGAGCAGAATACGTATAAGAGGAGTCAGTGAGAGATCACTTCTTTTTGTGCTGTCGTAGGGAGAAGATTATATGGTATATCGTCAGGATGCTGCTAATACGACAGCTATATAAACTTAAAGGTAGGTCGTGAAAACACTGCCCAACGAATAGTGTAATAAACAATAATTTATGTGAAACTAGAACTTGTTTTGTTACCCAGGGATGGTTTTATTGTGAGCTGCTCTCTTACAGCCTAACTCTTAATTCAGATCCGTACTATCAGCAATTAAACTATCTGAGAGAAATAATCGCAAAGCTTTAACCAACAGGGGGGAATTGTGTTTCATCGAGGCAAAACCAGACCACACACATCGATAGTGGCTCGTCAGAAGCTCCGAGAGCTTAGTTGGTGTGTTCTGATACATCCACCTTATATTCCGAATCTCACACCAAGTGACTACTATCTGTTCCTACGTATATCTACGGCGAATGATTTGGCTGCTGCAGAATTGTCCTCAAGAGAAGCATGTGAAACTCAATTGAAACAACTTTTTTGTAATAGAGACAAGGGTTACTATGGCTGAGGCATAATGACAGTACTTTCAAAATGGCAAAATGTTATCGAACAAAACTGTTAATATTCGATATAATTCTAATTGTGGTAAATAAGGTCTTCAACTTAAATAAAAACTAATGTATTCCTTACATTTGATTCCTTGGGTTTCTAACGCAATCTTCAATTTCTTTGACTTTGTGATGTGTAGGCGGCCGCCGAGGTAGCCGAGTTAGCATTTCGTATTGGAAGGCCTGGGTTCAAATACTGGTACGAGCAACATTTAAAAGTAAAGTTATAGAAAATTAATTTAATTAAAAAATTAAATTAAATTTTCTAATTGCGGTTGCCTTTTCGCAGGGAATGTCAACCACTTCGAGTGTATTTCTGAAATTAATTAAAGGCTCTTCATATTAAAAATACCATCAACCATTCGGAGGCGGCTTAGTATAAACTGTAGGTCCCTCCATTTGTTGGAAAAACATCAAGACAACGCAAAGCCACAAATTGGAGGAGGAGCTCGGCTGAAAATCGCTACAGCGGTAACAAAGTGCCAAATATATATATATAAATAATTAAAGAAACCTGAGCAGTTGTTCCTAACAAATCATTTTTTTTTTAACTAGTTTCATTAGGGCCTTTTTTGCACCTTTTTTTTGCACGTAAAACGAGTTAGGTGTATATTTACATGTGTAGGTTGGCTCTAAATTTTTCGAAACAATTTTTTTTTTTAATTAAAAAAGAAACTAAATATTCCCTTTTCTACCTGAATAAAAATATTTATTTCAGAGCTGGCATTTCTTTAAAAACGAAAAATATCAACAAAAACAATTCTTATTTGTGTCCGAACTGTATGTCATTTATCCTACACATCACCACTCTCAGTTTCACTGCCTCACTCTTTAAAGTTCCACCATTTTCTAGCTCTCGTAAAATTTCTTCAAAATATCTCTAAAATGTCGTTTTAATAAATACTGAAAAAATTAAAGCAAAAACTCAAACCATCTTATTGAAAAATTAAATGCTTTAAAACTTGTTCCGCTACGCTACAGCCTTTCTAATGAAATAATTTCATTAATTAATTTTTTATCTCTTTTTTTGGTTGAATACGACTCAATGGTGACAGTTATACAACTAAAGTTAAAAATTAGTCATTGTTTAGTGTTTATATATATTTAGAAGTTCTTTAGAGATATCATAATAATAAAAAAGTAAATAAATACTTTAAAAACTTTCAAAACTTAAGAATTAAATTTTTATAGAGATTATGGTTTCTGTGCCATATGACAACAAAGGAAGGAGAAATTTACGGCATAAAAGTGGATAGAAAAATTAAAGGCCTGCATAAAAATAATCAATATATGGTATGATCCCTCTGTACTCTACAACGTTTTTATTCTAAAGATATTTTTAAATACCAAAAAATATTTTCTTTTAATTATATTCAAATATTTACTAAAAATAACAAAAACCTCTGTCACTTTCACCTCCACACTTTTTTATTTGATTGACAATAATTTGGGTCAATTAAAGCATAAATATTTTTTTCTGTTTTCCAAATGTCGCTTAAATGACATTTACATGAACTCATGAGCAAATATGTATGTATTTACAAACGTATTTGCATTAAACAAACATTTAATTGTTTTTATAACTTATTAATATAAACGTGCTTCGGTGTACATACGAGTATATGTAAAGCTATACATATGTACACAAGTATTCTTGCCATTAACAGTTCATGCTGGCACACTTCCGCTACTTGTTCACTCACTGTATTTTTCATGTTTCGTCACTTTTAAAAATATTTTTTTATTTTTCTTATTATTTTTATTTGTTTAGATTTTCACATTTCGCATTTGTTTGCTGTTATTTTCTAGTATTTGACTTGCATGTGTTTTTACTGTACTTCAATGTTTTTATTTTTTTCAAGTCATTTTCTTTGCACATTTCCTTGTTTTTCTACTTTTTTTCTTGCATTACTGGCTTTTTATTTTATATACTTCCTCTTCCGCTCACTCATTAAAGCGTAAGCCTGTCGTTTATTTATATGCGTAAACTTCTATTCTATTTTTTTATATTGTTTTTGTTATAGTACTATATGTTTTATGCTTCGAAGTTGGTCTTCTATGCCTCGTGCAACAACAGCACTTCCACTTTGTTAGCTTTCTGCTGCTGCTTTTGTTTTCATCTTCAAGTTGTAAGCTTTTCACTACCGGTTACTTTCTTCAACTTCTCTGTATGCTGGCATTTATTTACTCATATTTATTTGTGTTTTCATATTATTCAAGTGTTGTTAAACACATATATATATTATATACTATATAGGTATGTACTATGTGAGTACGTATGTAAGTACTTGGTAAACATTTAGTCCACATATGATAAATGTTTTCATTACAGTCTCCAGTTTTCTATTTTTAGCTTTGACCTGCAAAGAAAAGAAGAAGAAATTGTATTGTTATTCCCTGAAGGCATTGTAAGTACACTTAAGTTATTCATAATATTTAAATAAGAAAGATTCTGTGTAAAATTTTTTCTAAAAAATTATTTCTATTGTACTAAATTAAAAATTATTTCTACAATTTTGATAAATAAATTTTGCATTCTCTTTTAATAACTTAATTAATATTTATTAAAGGATCAGCACGATATTAAATTTGATATAAAACTAGTGAAAGTAATTTCTAATTTATAGCCGACAGTTGAAAACTATTATCAAATGGATTTGAATTACCAGGTGTGTTTGTTGAAGGTTGCCGGTTTTACTAGTAGATGTCGCTAGCAATATGTATAAATTTCTATGATTTGGCATGTATGTAATTTTTTTCTATTGATATTAACCTACAAAAACACGCAAGTCACATTCCGCCAAAATAATAGCGTCATATTTGTTTACCTCAGTGAATATGTCGAGTTTCGTTCCAAGTAAATCGCATTTGCGGCATTCGTGGCTTTTCTTATTTAATCAAAAGAAAAAAGCAGCTGAAGCTCACCTGTTGCTGGTAGAAACTTATGGTGAACATGCTCCAGTGATTCGAACATGTGAGACATGGTTTCGTCAATTTAAAAGTGGAGATTTTGATTTGACAGACAATGAACATCCTGGTGCACCGAAAAAGTTCGAAGACGAGGAATTGCATGCTGATCCAACCCAATCGCAACAAAAATTGGCAGAAACACTACATGTGACTCGAGGAGCAAAAGTAATGGAAAGATCCAGAAGTATGGAAACTGGGTGCCAAACCAGCTGAACGATAGACAAATGGAAAATCGAAAAACCGTTTGTGAAATGCTGCTTCAACGATTCGAAAGGAAATCTTTTCTGCATCAAATTGTCACGGGGGACGAAAACTGGATTTATTTTGAGAACCCGAAGCGAAAAAAATCATGGCTTTCCCCTGGTGAAGCTGGCCCATCGACTGCAAGGCCAAATCGCTTTGGCCGTAAGACAATGCTCTGTGTTTGGTGGGACCAGTGTGATGTGGTGTACTACGAGTTGTTAAAACCTGGTGAAACGGTGAACACGGATCGCTACCGACAACAAATAATCAATTTGAATCATGCGTTGATCGAAAAACGGTCGAAATGGGCCCGAAGACATGGCAAAGTTATCTTGCAACATGACAACGCGCCGTCTCATACCGCTAAACTGGTGAAAGACACATTAAAAACACTTAATTGGGAAATATTATCGCACCCGCCGTACTCTCCAGACCTCGCCCCGTCCGACTATCACCATTTCGCATCGATGGGACACTCCCTTGCAGAGCAGTGCTTCGCTAAATTTGAAGAAGTCGGAAAATGGCTCGTCGAATGGTTTGCCTCGAAAGAGAAAAAGTTTTTTTGGAATGGTATCCATAATTTGCCTGAGAGATGGGTGAAATGTGTAGAAACCAATGGTCAATACTTTGAATAAAAAAATTTTGAGATTCCTCTGAAAATTAAGTGGTTTCTTTATCGAATAATTATATTCACATAGAGATGAGAAAAAAATCGCAAAAATCTGATTTTTTAGCCTCGAAAACCGCCTTTAAGTAAATTCCTTCTTTTTACAGCCTATTTGTAGCTGTGTAGTATAAGAGGCAAGTGTAACTGCGACCTGCCGCGATCGATCTTGTTTTCAGACGCGCCCCTCGGTCTGTTGGCGGGAGGTGGGTAACGCTGGGCTCTTCGTCGTATTAACTAAGTTATTTTTTAACGTTCCTTTCTTTTATATATATTTCTTAATATATTTTTTGTTGGTTTCTGTCACTAATATAAATATTTTACCTAATTTGAGTCATCAAAATAAATCTATAGTACATAAAAACATACAAAATATAGTTACCAATTTTGTAAAAATCTTTTAAGCAAATAAATAAAGGGATTTCGTTGAAAATATTATTTACTTTGTAATTCTTTTTATTATTTGTAGTTCAGCTTTTGACCCAATTTTGTCTAATGTTTTTCTTCGAACGAAAATAATTTTTTATGTGAAGCTAATATTTTCATACACTATCCTATCTCATCAATATTCTTATTTAAATGAGCAACCACAAAAAAAAGCTTTTTACATTGCTTCTGTACATGCTGATTTATATTGATTTTTTGTTATGAGTTTACAAAGCTAAAACAAAAAATTACAAAGCAGAAATATTATTTGAATATTCAAGTACTCATTCCACATAAATAATATTATACTTTCCGATGCCCAATTTATTTACAAACTAAATACATATATAAGTACACATACACATTGGAATACTCACCCTGCAAAGACAGCCAACATAATAGCTTCAGGGCCATATACGGATAATAATAAATACATTTTCTACCTCCATAACCCTTTCATTACTTTTTCATGCTCGATTAACTTGCGTTTGTTGTCAATAATACTGCATAAACATATCAAATTACACAAACAATTTTAACCACAGAAAAATTCATGAAAAATAATAATAATAAAAACAACAAAAACAAACAAAAATAAGAACACTAACTTCAGGAATGCGCATGCTAATCTACCCATCGATTTAACATCAATAATTCATGGCGCAATAACAGAGTTAAAGTGGAAAAAAGTTTCCAAGAAAGTTGGAAAATGCATGAATATTTAATATGAGTAAAGTGAAGTAGAAATTCTAATTGAAAGTGTCAGATACAATTTTGATTTGGAATGAAATGGGTTCAACAGAACTTTTCTGAAGGAGTTTCCAAAATGTTAAGGTAAATTTTCCGCAAGCTTTCCAGTTATATAGATTTATAGGGTTACTCTGTGCGTGGCTTCAAAGGTACAGTGCTATATATTGACATCTGTTAAACTTAACTATTAAAACAGATGTGCTTTGTTTTAGTTAAAAGTCCGGTATTTATGAAAATAGATCGCTTAATAACCGCACTACATATTAAATATTTTAAAATCTACTACGAAAATGGTGATGCAAAAATTGCTGAGGTAAGTGGAAATGTAGGCGAGGTCCCGAATGTGTCTATTTCTCGACATTCTTAAAACCGGGGACATTTTTAAAAGTTTCAAAACGACGACGAGACTGTCTCTGTCAATTTGGAACGTTCTAGGAATATGATAATCGACCTTCTTTCAGCCTGCTATGGAAGAACATGGCTTGAACAATATTTTGTTCCAACTTTATTGCGAGAGAAACTTCCCCGGCGATGTCAATCGGTCAACAAGATTATGCGATTTGACACCGTTGGAATCTTGTTTTATGAAGCTATATTAAAAACCGTATTTATACTTGTAAACTTTTAAACCTTGAACACCTGAAAATCAACATTCGTCGAGTTATGGGTGAGACAACGCCCAATATGTGCCAAAAAATATGTCGAAAATTACCTCTAACGGTTTCAAGTTTGCGGAAATTTGCAGATTCAAACTTAATAATAAAAAAGAAATTTCATTAATTACTTTAGATGCAGTTTTATTAAGTTTTTTTGAGAAACCGCAAACTGAGAAACCCTGTATGTTCTTTTAATATTACTTACTGCTTAATATCAAAACTAGTTTTTCAAATGTAACTTTTGTTAGAAAGTATTTACTATCTACAATATAATTATTTAAGTACATACATATAGATGGTAATCAATGAGTAATCAATGAGTAGGGATATCCACATACCTTACACCAATTTCGTATTCACTTTTCGTTGTCAAAAAATATAAATACTATTTTAATTATTATTTACATATTAAGTATATTCGTCAAGGCTTAAGGACTTGTCATAAACTGTAATTATAGACAATTGGCTGAAAATACTTAGTAATACACTAATTATTTTATGTTTTGTAAATATGGAGAGAAATCCATAAAACTATCCACAAGTGTCAATTTGTGTACTACTATATTATATACAATATTATATATAGAGAGAACTCGCTGTCACGTCAACAAAACTTTCCTGCTTATCCTTCAATAATTATTATTCAACTTAAAGCATTAATTATGATATTTTCAAATAGAACAAGGAAAGAAAATCTATGTGTCTTATGTGTTAATCTGACCACATATATGATTTTCCCCGAATAGATCGGTCCTAGACTCATTTCATGGAATTAAAAGTATTTCCCTTCGATGAAAGTTACCTCTATACCATGTATATAAATCAAAAGCAAAATATTGTAGAAATCTTTTCGGTTAACTTAGTCACAGGTCTACTTCCAAACTTTCTGCATATGACAAGATTTCAATATACCTTCTGCTCAAATATAAACGAGACTTTATCCATAACTCGACAAGGACAAGACATATGGCCATACTTTTTTTTGCTTAGGTTGGCAGGACTGTTATATGTTTACATGTCAAATTTGAGCGCGATCTGTCACATAGTTTTTTTTTTTACGGCACTATAAACAAGTCAACCTCGAGTGTGTTTTTCGAATTTTACTATGGAAATTAACGTTGAGCAAAGAGTTTGTTTGAAATTTTGTTATTGCAATGGAATAAGTGCGACGGACGCATTGAAAATGTTGCAGAAGGCATATGGGGAGTCTTGCCTATCACGTGCACGTATTTTTGATTGGTATAAGTCGTTCAAGGACGGCCGTGCAGCGCTGGAGAACTTGCCCCATGATCGTCGTCCAGCAACGTCAATAAACGAAGAAAACGTCGAAAAAGTAAAGAAAATTGTATTGGAAAATCGTCGTGTGACTGAAAGAGAGATAGCTAGTGAGCTCAACATATCAAATGGATCCGCTCATACCATTATTCACGATGTTTTGGGCATGAGACGTGTGTCTGCTCGACTTGTTCCAAAATTGTTGCTCATACGCCTCGTCTTGTACGCGATTATTTGACCAAAAACAACGTAAATATTGTTCCGCAAGCACCGTATTCACCCGACATGGCACCGTGTGACTTTTTTCTTTTCCCTAAACTCAAATTGCCGCTTCGTGGAAAGCATTTTCAGTCGATTAAAGTCGTAAAAGAGAATTCGAAGAAGGAACTGAAAGCCATACCTAAAGCGGCCTACCAGAAGAGTTATGAAGATTGGAAAAAAGGTGGCATATGTGTATCGCCTCTAATGGTGACTATATTGAAGGGGATAATATAAATATTGAAGAATAATTAACCGTTTTTGTTTTATTGAGACAGTCTCGTTTATATTTGAGCAGAAGGTATGTTCAGACTTTTTTCTATTTTTTTTTACTATTTTTTTCCATATGTGCTGAGCCTATGTCGGCCGAAGTTTTCTTTTCTAGTATTTATTCATTAAAAAAAAAAACATAATGAATTTTCCCAAATGGCCAGTCGATAATAAATACTCGTGCATGTACATGTGTGAGTACGAAACTGATTATGTTTGTAGTAATAAGCATAAATAAGTAATAATAAAGCTAAAAATGTCAAACTGTCAAAATGCATAAATAATTCAGAATAATTACGTAGAAAAAGCAAAAACATGGAATTAGCACCAAACTAAAAAACAAATATTTAAATATATGTATACATGTAAATAATAATATGTACAACATAACCAACTCATGCAATGGAACACAAAACCAAAATACACATTATCTATGCATACACACATACATTCATTACATATACAAACTTTTAATAATAACATAACTAATATAGCAAAAGAAATTTTCTAGGTCAACTGCAATTTACAACTTTTGCATCCCCAGTGAATTCACCACTGCTTCAGCTGTCCAACGAGCCAAGGATAACAAGGAAACTTTTCGCTGTTGGTCCTTCCAACCAATTAGACCAAATGTCATTTTGTCATTAGCAAATGCGCAGGCGATAAACTGATAGCAACTTTGCAACTTTTCTGCTTTAGCCAAAAATAAGAACGAAATTTAATATAACCACAGCTGTCAAAAACAAAACGAAAATCCATTCGAAGGTTAACAAAATCTCTGCTAAATAATAGTAGCAAACAAACAAAAAAAAAAAGAAAACTGTAGTCCTTTGTAGAGATAATAAAAGTATTTCCAAAAATTTCCGCAATCACTTCAATTGTTTTGCTACCAAAAAGATTTCGTAGAAAACCAGCAGACAAAAGCAAATTCTGCCATTTTCATGCAAAAACCAATTGGAAATTCTACAAACGTATGCGCAATTTCTATGTGATGGCAATCATTACCTGCTGAACGCATTTTGATTAGGCAGCGGCCACTGTCGGTGCTTTCCTGGTGTAATGAAAGTAGCTTTGTGGCAAGAAGTCATACACCAACACGCAAAGTTCATGCCCAAGCATATGTTTGCAACAACAATTATACAAATAGCGCACATCAAACAACCCAAAACCAACAATAATCACAACAACAACTACATCAAAGATTGGCAACTGGTAGGAGTTGGTGGGAAAAGTCAATTTGCCAGGCGGTCGAGTGTAAAACCTCTGGGGAAGGAAATAAACTATTCATTACCAATGTGAAGAGCAGCACACAACGAAAGTCAGCGCACAGACGACGAAGCGACAAGGCGACAAGGCGACGGAGCTGGTAAGAGTACACAGTTGTTCAGCCGAAAAGTAACCAAACTTGCTAAAACCACAAAGGCCAATGGCGTCGCACACACTTAGTTATGCACGCAGATACGCACATACATTCACACATATTGTACCTACTTTCATACAACCGAGTATAATGTTACGTATACGCCCTGACTGACCAGCAGCCGAGTGGCTCGCAAATTTAATTCCCTTTAAGGAGGATGAAATGTTTATAGTGTTGAACTGTGCATTTGTGATGCGAGCGCTAGTGTTGCGTAAGCAGAAAAAGATTTAGAGTGTTTTATGCTTCGGGTAAAATATTTTGATACATTTTTGATTTGCAACTTAAATTTGATAAATTGTTTTCTTAAATCTCTCTTTAAATTCTGTTGTGGTTAATAGATTAGTTTTAGATTACCGCAACGGAACCTAGCAAACCACTTTTGTGCTACACGTTCATTTACAGTATCGGGCCCATAAACTAAATTAATTTTTTCAGCCGCTTTGGCTGCTTTTTCGCCTTGATCGAAAAAAAATTGTAAAATATAGCAAATTTTCTCTTTGCTGGTGTCCATCTTTGACGAGCGCTCACAGCGTACTGAATCAATCAATGGAAAAACTTTCAAGGACAAACTTTTAGCGCGAATAAACATGTTTTCAGCGCCGTGTAGTATGACATGATGCGACACGTAACACTAGTACTATGCACAATAACGCAGAAAACGAACGAACTTTTTACTTGACAGACATGGCTTCATTCTTATTAAAGTACAAAATGCAAGCAAAATGGATCCAAACCAAAGTTAATATAGAACAAATCTTAGTCGAGAGTAAGCACCAAATATTTGGTTCTGGTGTTGTACAGGAATTCGTCGTGGAGCTTCCATGTGGACGAACAGGTGAAGAAGCATACATACGAGTATAAAAAGTTTTGGCTTGCACTTGACGTCTTTCTCATTCTCTCCTGCACTGGATCTGCATTGGGGTTGTTAAGTCAATACTTTCTTGTGGATTTTTAATATAGTGATAGATTACGTGAAAAACAATACACCTGGAGAAGCTTAAAAGAGTGTTCAGTTTCCCAAGAACAGTATCATCAGAGCACCTAGAAGAACACCATCTACAGCACTTCATGAGGATTTGAAGACACCAGCTTCCAGTTGCGGAAAATAAGGCATTCAGACCTGTTGTTACTACAGACTGTCCCGCGCCAGATTTTTGAAGCCATTGTGATATTTTCCATTTGGAGATATTTAATATGTAAATAATGACAGGTGCTCATATAAGCAAGAGGACAGATGAAGGGTTTATTTCACATGGCACGAAGGCAGCAATGATTGCACAATGCAAGGAGGCAATCAAAGTAATTTTCGTCAGAAAGTACAGTAAGTATGGATATCGAGGGCTATAAGAAAGCTGATGAACTGACTAAAGATGATGACTTTTCAGAACAGGATAAAGCTCATGAACCTCATTCAGGGAAGCGATGCATTACACACGAAGCTAATAGGCTTTCTGAATAAAAAAATGCCTTCCCAATTGCGAAACGTGCTATGGTTCAAAATATGTGATGAGAAGCTTGCTAACTTCTTACTAGCAACAAAGAGGTCACACTTCAAGTCATTGAGAACAGTTTGCTCCTAGAATCATATACTCGTATATACATATGTATCTTCAAATTAGGTCCATACAGGAAATGCAGGCAATTTTCGAAGACATATTCGGCAGACAGCGGTTACTTGGTAATGAAAACCTGCTGAACCTTCAACCAGCAATGAAGAAAATACCAAAATGATTTATTAAAACGTTAAGTGCATAAATCTTCTATAAGAGACTCACTAGAGTTACCCAGTTCAGCCTAACCTTAATTAGATTTAATTTCAAAGCGACATGGATAAGACTTAGACAACTCAGATAGTGATCAGTTTGAATTATTAGAAGGGAACCTTTGATTATATATTTTAAAAATAAGAATTCCATTATTAGAACTATTTTTTATGATGTTAGACTGTAAATACTACCGAAAAAAACTCAAATCTCTAATCTCCGCCCAGGCCGAAGTTCACTTGAGTGAAAATTCTTAGATACCTTAGTCAGAGTTTGACTAAATAGTTGTTTAAGTCACTTAAATTTTCAAACGAATTGTCCAAAAAGGCTCAAAGTACTGGAATAATTTCAATCAAATATGGAGCAAAAATTTTTCTGGACCGGTAGGGGGGACATGGTGCTGCCAGTAAACGAGAGGGAAGAACGGCGAATTCATCTTTTGTAGAAGATATTTAAAAACATGGTTAATTTATATTATATATATTTGTGAGCAGTTCTATGTATAAAAGGGGCAAATGAAATGCTATGTTAGGAAAGGACGCCTCAGGTTAAATGTTAATCGGGTGAGCAGTGTCTCATTTGGATTTGTTGGTTAAGCGCACGGACTCAGTAGCAAGAGCGGGAGTTGTACAAACTTTTACAAAAACTACAGTAATATAAAAAAACTCAAACAACCAACACACAACAGTTACATACAAATACGATTATGGAAGCAATATTTTGCATGGCATAAACAAATCGACGCCCACTTAACACATTCCCACAAGGATAACCCCAAAAATATAAAATATAAAAAAAATGGTTACAAAATACCAGTGGGAAGGAAAATGTAGCAACACGATTATATGGCATGAGGCATAGCATGGTCTAGGGATGACAAACAAAACATTTTTGTTATCAACAACGCTGCAGGGTGCCCGCATAGAAAATGAATGCCAACGCCCAACAAATATACATACATGTACATAGCTTGGCTTTTGCCGTTTTATGTAACCTTTTATCGGGCAGATGTGCATGTAACATACTCGTACACATATATATATGCCTGCTTCGGTGCGCCTGTCAGATTAGTACACTATTTATAGTCTAAGCCTGATTGTTGTCTTTATTATACCACACATGTATATGTACATATATTAAAATGTGTGGGTGTGTGGGTGTGTGCGCTTCACTGTGATTGTGGTCTACTAAGCTTTGTCGCTCTTCAATTGGAATTTTATTAAAACCTTTTGGAAATTAGTTTACGCCTTATGTCAAATAAAATTCATGTTCAACCGTCAACAGTACATATGATTCGACAATCTTTGGGGTGGCGTGATCTGGGTCATAAAGGGAGAACTTTAACACTGGCTTGTGGGCATACTACTTATATATATATGGGTATTCGAATATTGGTGTGCTGATTTGTATACCTTTCATGTACATGAAATGATATATATGAACATATATAGAACAAATTTTTCAGATATGAGACTTTGGGTAGAAAAGTGCGTCAAACAACCATTTAAGAACGTGATATTTCGTATTCTACACACATATTATTTGTAAAAAATCTATCAAAATAGAAGAGCGTAGAATTTGGTATTACATGTAAGGATGGTTGCCGCGGTAGTCGAGTGGTTGGCACTGCGTACTGCCATTCGAAAGGCTAGGGTTCACATTCCGGTGCGGCAGCCCCACCCCATTGGAGGAGGAGCTCGGCCGAAAATCGCTTCAGCGGTCATAAAGCGCCAATTATTTATATAAACTATATATAAGGAACTAAATACGTGTACTGAAAATTATAGAAATCAATGGACTATAACATATAGCTTCTACACACCATATGCTCAGATATGAGACGTTGATAAAAGCACCGTCAGAAAGGTATCCAGAGCATTGAATTCGGAATTGTAAATTTGTAACTAAAAGTTCTCGTTGTCATTAAAAAATAATCGAAATCAGACGACTTAACCATAAAGCTGCAAAACGCCGATTTGTTCAGATATGATGTGTTGGGTCTGATGTCCATCAAAAGAGCATTAAAAAGCCTAAAATTTGGTATTCTACACATGTAAATTCAAAGTAATGTTGAAACTGAAAATCATTGAAATCGGAAGACTACACTAATATAGCCCTCAAGCACGGATATGAGGTTTTGAGTCAAAAATCTTTCAAAAAGCATGGAAAAGCATAAATTCGGTATTCTGCACATTTAATTTCAAATAAGTATTGAACCCGAAATTTGTTGAAATCGAATTTTGTATTTTGCAATAAATATGAAAATTTCTTGAAAGATAGAGACATCGGTCAGACCGAAGTAAATCTTTATTATAACTTTTTCATTTTAAACCTCATAAAAACCTTTCGAATGCTGTCTGACAAATCTCCAGTGTACTCACGTGTAAATATGTGTATGTGTGTTTGTGGATGTGCGTGTGTGAACAAATATTCGTTTCAATGATTCCGACAGCAGGCCACTGAAGATCAATGATTTCTCATTATTGATGGCTGTCGGCGGCGAGCCACTGTTGCATGCACGCTTGTCGGGTAGTTTGTAGCTGTTGTTTTTTTTTTTTTTCTTCATTTTCTGAGACGCTTTATTGAAAACGACAGTATTATTTGGAAAATGTATACCTACTTTACTACTACCCTCCGATGGAAAGTGTCACTTTGATATAGGCGCAAACAAGTATCTCGTGTGTCCTGCTTTGCTGGTCTTTCATGTTTTATTAATGAGCTTTTCATGCTCGTGAATGTAAAGAAATTTAGTTGTGAATGAGGAAAAAATTAAAAATGAATAAAAATTTGACAAAAAGGTCATTTTCATTTCTGATACAACACTGAGCTGCAAACTGTATGTACGTACATATGTATGTATATTTTGCACTCTAAAATCCCGAATACAATCATTTGCGAATTTCTCTTTCATACCAAGTGTGTGTGCACCACAAAAAACTTTCTCTAATGCACAGATTCCTGATTTAATTAAAAATTCCGCACAACGCATTTTTTGGTATATACACACATAACTATTGTACAAACATACGTACATAAATGCATGTATGCATATATAAATATATACATAGGTACATAGAGATATACACTTTTCAGTAGTCCACTTTTCTGCTCAAAAACACACAAATGGTTATACACTTCGACACATATGGTACATCGATACTTTGGTTATATACTAGTACATACGTGTAGGTATATATGCATATATTTTTTACCCACAAAATATACATATATACAGCTGTGCCAACATGGCTCAACTTACACAAAAACTCTATTGCAACAAAAATATTGACTTGCTTTGAGCTTTGTTGTTGCACTGACATAGTTTTTCGCTTGTCAAAGCATAGCCAGTTTATTTGAGTATAAAGTAGATGTTTCTAAAGGTCGATAGTGAAAGTTAATGAAAAACATATTGTGGCCCTCAAAATTGCTAATTGAAATTTCCTAAAATTTATTTCAAAAATGTTTAGCTCTGTTCAGTGAGGCACATCACTTCCATAGTTAATACTAAGAGCATATTGAAAAATGAAATCTCAAGTGCAACTACTTACTTCGGCTGAAGTCCATAAGTCAACAAAAAAAAAAAAATTAAAATTGAGAAAAAATTATTTATACCGTTCATTCTTTTAAATCCAAATTTTCAAAAAACATTTATGTTATGTACGTCATGTCAGGTTATGGTGGCTAACTGCCTAAATAAGAACCATTGTGAAACCACAAAGGCTACCTCACTAGCGCCGGGACCAAATAATCTAACAGTAGAATCCCAGAATTCTGAAACCCAGCCCAGGACAGTCGCATAGAAGATGGGTGATCATTTCCTCCTCATAGGCATCCTTCTAACTTCTGTAGCATCTCCTATAGCAGATCCCTAGTCTCTCTATATATATTCTCTTATCAGACAGTGATCGGGATACCTATTACCTTGGGCATGTCCAGGGTCCAAAATTTATAAAAAAAATTTATTTAAATAAATTAATAGTGGTCGCCTCTCGGACAGGAATCTCAACCGCTCCGAGTGTATTTATAACATTAAATAAAAACCACCCCATAAAAAGTCATCAGCTGTTTGAAGGTGGCTTAGTATAATCTATAAGTCCCTCCTTTTGTTGGAAAAAATGTTACAAAAGCTTTCATCAGAAGCATCTCTCTTGTTTTGTATCCCTTTACTCCTTTAAGGGGGAAGAAGTCAAAAAAAAACACCTGTTCTCAAGAAATTTTTTTTATGGGAAAAGAAAGCAATACAATTTCAATATTATGAAATCTTATTAGTTTCATATTTATATGGAAAACATTTAATTTACAAAAAAATACTTAAAAATGGCGGAAGTATAAACAGTTTGGTAAGGTGATTTTTCTTCAAATACCATCTGCAAGAAAAAAAAACTTTTTATTTATCTACATGCGAATAGCCATGGAATGACTTATGGTTATTAAAATATGTATATTGATTTTTGTGAAATTTGCAAGCATTTGGGCCAAAAAATTAATTTTTTGAAAAACCTACAGTGGCCTTTCCTCTTAATTACTTAACTGTGAGGATGACAAAACAAGGAAAACAATCATATTAGAGGTGTATGGAAAGGTAGTCCTATATCTCTGACTCCAATGAATCAATATTATACCTGTATAGTATATTTTCTTATCAAACTTTCGTATGACTAAATGAAGAAATTAAATAATAATAATACCTTTATCAAAAAAACTATTTGTTAGCAAAAAAAAATACTGGAAATGCTTTTTTTTCAGTTCATGACAGTGTCAAGCCAAATTTTTTTCGCTCTCTTTGCTTATTCTGACCAAAATATCTGGCTTTACATAAAAAAGTACAAAATCAATTCCAAGCGTACAATTTAATTTAAATGCGACATCACAACTTTAGACTTCCCTGATTAAAAAAAATGTGTAAATAAATATAATATTTTACTGAAAAAGCTTTGCTGCAGATTTTGAACAAAAGAGTATGTATACTAAAATAAAAACACTGCTGAAAAAAAAGCGTCGTTAGTCCAAAAGTAGATTTCTATTAAAAAAATATCTTCTTTAACCTGAATAATGCACTTTTCTGAACTCAGGGATTTTTTTCCATTTTCTTTCATTTCAAACAAAGCTGCATTTTTATTTCGCGACCTCACAGCCGTCGAAAAGTTTCCTCAACCATAATTTTGTTTTTGAAATAAAAAAAATATAAAAAAATTAGCTTGAGACCAGGTTTTGTACAACAATAAAAACAATCATGGAATTTCTCAATAATTTTTTTTTTATTATTCTTTTAAATTTATAAATCCAAGTGTTTTTAAAACAAAAAATAGTTGCTTCATATACAGTAGATCGGTTCATCATCCACCTCCCCGATGTTTCTAAACGTTTAAGACTTTCCTGAACTTATGTTAAACATATCTGCAAGTTGAGAACAGAGAGTCGCTCAGCGGTCGTGTGCCATGATTTATGAATATTTTATATGTATGAACACAAACACAGCACTTCCTATTCGTTACTAAATATAATAGACATTATTGTAGCAGTTCAAGTGTTGCTTCATGTCACTTTTATCGCTTCCGGTCATTAATTCCACGTGCCGGTCGCAACATGTATTGTAATTTTTTGAATAGTCATATTTAACTTTCGTTTGGTTATTATGCCTTTACTTATAGTATATGTATACATCGTTATAAGTATGTACATCACATGTGGATATATGAATATTTTCTAATGACCAGATCCGTAGTCAAATTTTTTTTTTGTGGAGGTTAAAATGTTTTTTTTTATTGTAAGATATTTTATTAGAAATAAAAGCACCGATTAAATTTAAGTGTTAAAAAAATAATTGAATCAAATTAAACAATCTTTATTGACTACTGAAAATGAAGAATCGAATTTCATTTAATTTTTTATTTTTTGGGTGAACTTTCCATTATTTCAAGAATTCTTCAAAGATATTTGTGCCAATATTTAAGCAACAACAAGTGAGGAGAAAGAGAATTTGAGTAGCTGCTAGCGTAGTTCAATAATTTAACGCTAATTTAATGACTTCATCTTCGAGTTTATGTCGAACGACTTCCCCGTCTTATGCATCAATTCAAGAAGACATGAAGGAACATATTTCTAATCCTTTCTTTTTTGAAGTTTCTATTAGTTGAAATTAGCTTACAATCATAATTAACGTCAATCTTCTCTTTCGATCACAATCGTAGATCAAAAACACCCTTAGCCCTACAAAGTTCCTCTCAAAACCGCTTTGAATTCTTCTTTAAGTTTGTTTCTGATGGAATCCCGCAAGAAATATTTCAAGTATTGTAGTTTCACTGCCAAAACGGAACGTTCTCTTATACACAGAATGACAACCAATCTCAGATAAATTCTTAATGAATGGAAAATGTTTGGGTGTTTAGAGCTTCTAGCGCTGCGTAAGACAAATCTTCTTTTTTTTAAACTAATTTAATTTACCTTTAATCGCCAGATTGTTTCTGTGATTCCTGGGAAGGGTTATATGAAATAAAATTTCAGAAAGTGGACCAGAAACTGACCTGTGCGAAAGAAAATGATTCATTGTTCGATGTACTCGGTACTTGGTGGCTTTTTCCTTAGATGAGCTGGAAGACTACTTTTCTCTCCGGGAAGTGGATCTACTCAAAAAAGTCTTATAGTCACAAAAACATTGCAGAGGCGATCCAACAATTCAGCGCTACTTTCATAGAATTTTGTAGAATGGTCTAATGTTTTCTTAATTTAGTTTGAGTTTCAGCAGTAACCTCTTCTTCGAGTAAAATTTCTTATTTCTTTCCGTAGTCCTTGAACTGGCTAGTATTCTCTGCTAGTCAGATCTTTCAAATAAAGATAGTTGTGAAAGCCAGAGTTTGCCCCTCTTCAATACGACGCTGCATTCAAATATTCTAATTTTCAATATTTTCCCGAAATAATAAATATGTAAATACATCACAGAAAGTACGTTTGATCGTATAAAAGAAAGTTGTGATTAGTTTGGATTAATATATTATCATCGTAGGCGTCTAAGTAAATTGAGTGCTGGAATATTATTTGTTTATTGACACTTGGCTTTTTGTAGCCACAAGGAATAAATACATTTATACATAAATTTAGTAGAACTATAATTTAGACTAATTAAATTTCCACTAATTAAGCTGGACATTCTTACATTTTCATTTTATTGCTGTACTAGTGGGAAGTAAAGCAAGAAATTTTATTACATTTTATCAAGATAAACAATCGGTGAGGTAGCAATGCGTTAGTTGGTCAACAACATTTGCTCAGTGGGAGCTACTATAGAGCCTATTTGCTTACTATTGGTTAAGGCTTCAATACAAGATAAGATTTTGAAAATATCTTTCAATAGTAATAAAACTCTATTTCTTAGCCATTTCTGAGAGATCACACGTGAGTCGTGTCAAGCTGTCATGTAATTTTTGTTCAGTATTGTTTGGTATTTCATCCTTCGCCAGTTAAAAGTTGAGATGTTCAAACGAGTCACCGAAAATTGGGCTCAATGGTTGGACCATCAGAGACGTAGCCGCGGCCAACATTTGAAAGAGAAAATCTTGCCAAAGAATGTTCTTTTGAATGATAAAAACATTCTCCAATAAATTTGTAGGAAATCTCGAAATGGAGCAACCCTTACTTAATTATTTGATTTATTACAATTTTCTTGTTTTTATACGCACTGGATTTAGAAAATCAATTAAGGTCAGAAGTAGATCGAATATCAGTTGATAAAGCTTTGGTCTGGGGACAACTGGAGTCTACAAATAATAAGCAAATGTTGAACAAATCATTCTATTTTACCAGTATATTTATTAATACACTTACACATGTAATTTTAAATGAGCACATATGATATTTTTCCATATATATGTGCATAATAATTTCATTTACACTAAGCAATGAACTTTCTGAATAGCTCAATATCCCTACAGATATGTCCTTAATTTGTGTTTTCAAATTCCTGTGAATAATTATGCATTATTGAACTGTATTGGTAATTGTATATACACATATGAAGAATTAGTTTTCAACATTATACAAAACATTGAAAGGTGATATCCAAACTATTACTGCGTAAAAGCTTTGTTATTCGTCGGAAAGCACTGATTATCCTTACCATTTGACCTAGATTTTTATTAGACTACAATATGTCGAGCAGACTAAAAATAAAAACGGAGCACGAAACAATTACTTTGCATTTGTTAAACTGATAAATGTGTGTATTTGCTTCCTATTGAAATTTTCAATTACCATAATTAGAAATAATATTTATTGAAAAATGAAAATAAACTTTTGTAATCATTTAATATATGCTCGACTCCCGAAGGAATATTTTGTAAAGTTGAAATAATAAAAAACTGCCAATATTTTTCTTTAATAACTTTGTTTTGAAATACTTTTATAGTTAAAAGCATTTTTTTATGAGTAATACAATATACATATAAGATAAAATATATCAAACTAATCCAATATGCCATAAATAGAAATTAAATTTTTATTTTAATTAATATTTTCTACCTGTTCAAAAGTAACACCTTTAAGGTGTCCACCACAAAAGTGTAGAAATAAATCAACTAAGTTTTCACGTGATACAAATTATATACCGTTACAGCACTGACAGACTCAATAAGGAATTTACCCACCAACATTATTTGCCTAATTTCGTGGGCAGTGATGTGCAAATAATTTAAAGCAAATAATTGCCGCGATTATAGATAATAAATCGTTGCTCACCTTTAAGCATGACGCGCAACCCTAACCAACTGAAGCGCGTAAAAACAAACTGAATAGGATGTTTAACTGCGTAACTAAGCTAACAAAGTCGCACACACCAGACAGAATATCTCGTATAATGGGGAAGAAAAACAGGGTGACTGATAAACACATATTTATAATTGTCCTTCTATTTTACTTCATTTTATTTGATTTTACTTCATTTTACATTATTTTATTTTTTTGATTTTACTTCATTTTATTTTATTTTATTTCATTTTATTTTATTTTATTTTATTTTATTTTATTTTATTTTATTTTATTTTATTTTATTTTATTTTATTTTGTTTTATTTTATTTTATTTTATTTTATTTTATTTTATTTTATTTTATTTTATTTTATTTTATTTTATTTTATTTTATTTTATTTTATTTTATTTTATTTTATTTTATTTTATTTTATTTTATTTTATTTTATTTTATTTTATTTTATTTTATTTTATTTTATTTTATTTTATTTTATTTTATTTTATTTTATTTTATTTTATTTTATTTTATTTTATTTTATTTTATTTTATTTTATTTTATTTTATTTTATTTTATTTTATTTTATTTTATTTTATTTTATTTTATTTTATTTTATTTTATTTTATTTTATTTTATTTTATTTTATTTTATTTTATTTTATTTTATTTTATTTTATTTTATTTTATTTTATTTTATTTTATTTTATTTTATTTTATTTTATTTTATTTTATTTTATTTTATTTTATTTTATTTTATTTTATTTTATTTTATTTTAATTTACTTCAATTTATTTTATTTTATTTTATTTTATTTTATTTTATTTTATTTTATTTTATTTTATTTTATTTTATTTTATTTTATTTTATTTTATTTTATTTTATTTTATTTTATTTTATTTTATTTTATTCTATTTTATTTTATTTTATTTTATTTTATTTTATTTTATTTTATTTTATTTTATTTTATTTTATTTTATTTTATTTTATTTTATTTTATTTTATTTTATTTTATTTTATTTTATTTTATTTTATTTTATTTTATTTTATTTTATTTTATTTTATTTTATTTTATTTTATTTTATTTTATTTTATTTTATTTTATTTTATTTTATTTTATTTTATTTTATTTTATTTTATTTTATTTTATTTTATTTTATTTTATTTTATTTTATTTTATTTTATTTTATTTTTTTTTATTTTATGTTATTTTATTTTATTTTATTTTATTTTATTTTATTTTATTTTATTTTATTTTATTTTATTTTATTTTATTTTATTTTATTTTATTTTATTTTATTTTCTTTTATTTTATTTTATTTTATTTTATTTTATTTTATTTTATTTTATTTTATTTTATTTTATTTTTTTTTATTTTAATTTATATTATTTTATTTTATTTTATTTTATTTTATATTATTTTATTTTATTTTATTTTATTTTATTTTGTTTTATTTTTTTTATTTTTTCATTATTTTAATTTATATTATTTTATTTTATTTTAAACACAGTTATACAGCATTCTTAAAATAACATAAAAATATGCAAATCTAAACTGGCTTAAGAAATTAAGCTACCTGTATCCACTTTTTAAGTATATAATACATAGCATACATATGTATATATGGACGAGAGTATAGAAAGAGATAAATTGCTAAAAGGCTGCTTGTTGACCAGTTAAAGGGCAGATGTAGGAGTGTCTCTAGGTAGAAAAGGAAGATGTTAAAGGAGAGTAATGCCTAACTAAATTAATCGCGTAAATAAACAATGAAATATTGCAAGTGTGAGGAAAGTATCGCTTTTTGGGCCCTTAAAATGCCCTAGAAATTTACAAGAGGTAAATAAAGAGATGTGGAACATAAGAACGCAAGGAAATTTCTGACGAGCGGAATATTTTACTGTTTTTAAGTTTAAGTAGCGAAAGGTATGCGGCTAACAAGGATATTACTCACACCAAGTGGGAAAGTTGCAAATAAGGGAAATTAAGTGGCATTTTTGGGACAAAATAAAGAGGAGAAAATCTCGGAAAATGGTTCAGCGCATAAAACGTTTGAGTCTTTATTCCGGGCAACATATAAAAATTTGTTAAAATGATTTTTGAAAAGACAGTTGGGAATTTGGAATTTGGAATTTGGAATTTGTAAAAAGTAGAAATAATAAAAATAACAAAATTTGCAGATATGTTGTGTACAAGGATTATAATTTTTTTCAGAATATACGTGTGGAATAGCTTCCTTAAAAAAATTCAAAGTTTTTGATAGGAAGAAAAAATATGAACGTTACGATTTCATACATTTTAAAACTTTTTTCATCATTTTTACAAAAATACCTATGCGTGAAGGGGCTGAAATTCCCTGCCTAGGAAATTTTTTATAAACTAGATGTAATGTCAGTCAAGATTTGAGCTCATGACGACCATCTGTATGGCGGCATGCACTGATGGCCACCTTGCTAAGGCGTTTCAATCTAAAGAGAGCAAGAAATCTTTGTGGTAAAAAATATGTTTAATGGAGTTGTCATTAGTTAATAATTTAATAAATGTGAAAAAATTTAATAAATATTTATTTATTTAAAATCAAAGTAGAAAGCGATCCCACTCACATATTTTTACATCGAAATGATTTAAAACTAAATTCCACCTCACCAATAGCATAATGATTTTCCCCAACAGAACTCATTAATAATGCACGCATAAACACGCCCATAATCAGCAGGCCTGGCCGCAAATGTTGCGGCAAATTGCAATAATTCCACCACAGCGACGATACTGTTATTTTGTGCTAAACATTTTTGCATAACTGAGTATATGTATGCCTTTATATACATATAACGCCCCAACTGACCAACAACTACCACAATAATGACCATTTAGCGAACATTTATTTAGCTGCGAAGTAGCAGAGTATGCCATTTATAAATATATGAATATATGTGTGTATACGTGTATATAAGCATAGGCAAGTGAGAAGCAGCAAATGTGTGCGTGCGAATATCGACAGAGCATTGCTCAACTATATTAATAAGTGTTTAAAAACGGCATACGCACAGGCGACAAGACCATTAGGCAGATTAAAATATCTCAACCGTTCAAATAGTTGGGTAATCTGAATAAAAGCCAGCAACAACAAATGTGAAACTAACTTATCGGCGTAGTGACCTGACCTGACAACAACGGCATGGGGTGCCATTTATGACTTTTGGGGCGGTCACAGCGGGTAGTAATGGAAATTGCTTGTGCAAATCTAACGGTCGATGCTTGCACACAACAATATTTAATATAAGCACAAATGCGCTGAAAGATAATAAAATTGTATACTAACAATCGAATGTAGGTATACGGCAAACGCAGTGCTTAACCAAACGCACGGCCTAAAGGACTAAATAATTGTGAAATAACAAATAAGCCGAAACTGAAATACTAGTTCATGTTGTGTAGGAACTAGTGGCTTATAATAATTTATGCAAAGTATGTAACTTTGTTTTATATTTATTCGTGTCTGTTGAATTTTTACTTAAATAAATAAATAAAGGAATATTACTTTTAGTTTAGCTAGCAAATGAAGAAAAATATTCGAAAGTAAATCACTGTAAACTGGCAAATTTTATTTTCTACTTTAAGTAATTTTAATTACTTTAAACTAGTTTTATTCACCCTTTTTGTTTTGTATTTCATTTAATTTTATATTATTTTTTAATTTTTAATATTTTCATATTTTGTTTTATTTTATTTATTTAATAAACAAATAAACGAATTTGTATTATTTTTTTCATTATTCATATTTTCATTTATTTTATTTATTTAATATTTATTTATTTTGTTATTTTTTTACTTAATTTGATTTAACTAAATTTTTCCAATTTTTTAATCATTTTATGTTAATAAACTTATATTAGCTTTTCATTTATTTAAATTTCGTTCATATCAATTTACTTTATTTTTTGCTGTTATTTTACTCGTAATTTAATTCATTTTATTTTTTTTATTTTTATTAAATTTTATCATATTAAATTTTCTTCCATTTTTTTTATTTTATTTAATTGTCAGTTTTATTTAATTTTATTACTATTGATTTAATTTTATATTAATTATTTTATATTAATCAAAATATTTATTTTAAAATTTATTTTAGTTTTTATTTCTATTTTTTTTTAATTTGTTTATTTCATTCAATTTATTTAAGCTTTGAGTTTTAATCAGGAGATTTTGTTTCATTCCATTCGTTCCATTATTCATATGCGAATATATTTTACAAGCTGTCAACAAAATAATATGTGATGTTAACAAAAAAAAAAAGAACAACGGATTCTAACACAAACCCAAATGTGTATGAAAAGAAGCGCAGCAATCTGTTAGTTTGGTTGACAAGCGGAAAACCTGGGCAGACAAGCAGACTGGCAGGCAGATCCGTTGAAATATATAAGCATGTGTATATGTATGTATGTATATTTCCACATTTATGCCATGGAGACTCAAACACAACACGACGAAAATTGGTATTTAGTAGCTAAGTTAGTTGGTGTTGATAGCTGCACTGGAGGCATGTATTTCATACAAGTGAATAAATGTAGGTTTCGAGTTAGGTACGTAAATCGAAATATGTATTTTTTATATTCCTAAAAGTTTGTAAATGTTATGTAGCTAAAGGTTAATGAAAATTTTAAATAAAGGATAAAAGTAAAAATAATTTAATTTACTTTTAAAAATATACATTTTGTCACAATCATTTATATGCCTTCGAAATCTCGAGAAGCATTTTTAATGGCTAAATTATTGTACTGTATTTATTTATACTTTTTAAAATAATCATCGAAAATTCTCTAGAAGAAATAAATTTTTTTAGGCAAGTTTTATAAGCAAATAAAATTTTTGGGGAACAAAGTTAAAGAAACAGCTGATTTTAATTTTACCAACAAACAAAAAACAAAAACCTTACAAACTTGGCGATAATCTCTTATTTTTAACAGCAAGAAATTTTTAATTAACAAAACGAGCAAGAGTATTCGTAATATTTACACAGATTCATTGGAATTCAAGTTTCTTTTCGTTCACCTGAGGACATTTTCTACAGAGAAGCAAAATTATTGACAACCAAAAAAATGAGATCACCAAACTTTTCCAAAAAGAGCTATCCTTAAACTTTATTGCAAACAAATGCCATAAAAATGAATTAAGTTAATTTTCTCATGCTCATATTACCTTACAAAAATTACCTTATGATATTTCGCCGAAATCCTTTCACTTAAAACTTTTCCACTTAACTTAATAGTTAATAAAACTAACAGAAAGATTAGAGCAACCTTTAAAAATATGTTCACTCTTTGAAAGTGTTGAATAGTTGGTGATGAGAAAATTATGAAATAACAAAAAAATATGGCCTTTAACGCAGGCAAGTAATATATACATACACATTACATAAAAAAGAGTATGTATGCGCATAGAAGGCTATATTAAAAATGGTTGTGCGTGCAGGCGAAAGTAAAGGCCGCCTGTACAAAGAGTTATTCGTATGTAGCACGCGTCTGCATACACACACAGACACACAGCCAGCAAACTGACTACGACAGCTCATAGAAAGGTTTGCCACCAGTCATGGCGTATACGTACCAGTTTTGCTCTACAGCGTATACAGTATGTATGGTACATATACCTATGTATGGCACATTGTTACGTACACGACATGGTGACCCAAAACTATGGTATACTTTGTGTGTTACATATGAGTATACCATACTAGCACACCTCAAGCTAGTAGTAGTAGATTGCTATTACTATGAAAACATTGTTGGGTGTGTACAAATACAATATTTTATATATCTATATACATATACACGCACATGTACGTACCTACATAAATATGAGTGTGTGTAATATGCATTATCGCATAACATGAGCATTAAGAACGTGCGTGGAAGAAAAAAAAAGGATGCCATTTGAGGGAAAATGAATTTTAGGCACGCACAGCAAGCCATTACGACACTTTCTGTATTCTATATATATATATACACACACACATATTTATGTATATATGTACACATACATATATTAGTATATATTAAATTGTATGTATATTTTTATGAGCTTGCAAAATTAATGGAGAGCACAGTTCATGCCGTTGGCCTATCATTATCTACACTTTCTCCTCAGTGAAATTATGTAATATGAAAGGCATGCGTTTATGATAAGTCCGTATACAACAAATTACGGTACAAAAGCGGTTGGTAAGATTTATTTCGAAACTATAGTAATGAGCATGAGCAAACAAATACAAATGGCGAAATGAGAAATGTATGAAACATATTACTTACATATTTACTTACATACACGTATATGAGCGCCTCACTACCCAATGGAAAATATTGTAAATTTTATTAACTAAAAATTGTTATTACGAAATGTTATTTCACGTAGTTAAGATATTTATTATGCTGATAACTGTGGGCAAGTCAATATTTTTTCCACTAACTAACTAACGCGCGCTGCAATTACAAACACAAGGCTAGTTATAATATAATATAATATTTATTTGTGCTGTACACACAGAAGCATATTCATGTATTGTGTGTATTGTATATCAATATTGCTGATGTTCCATCTAGGTCACTGAACCATCGCCCACATTGAGTGCTTTGTACAAATACTTGTTGTTCAGTGTTAAGGACATTAGAATACATTTTATGTACATACGAATATATAACTACATAGATTATTAGTAAATATTAGCCCAGACACACATATAATATTTAACTAACATATGTCTGCGCCATTTGTGGCATATGTATTGTATAACTTAGTTATTAGATATTAATGAGAGCTTTTTGAGATAAGAATTAATTTTTCTTCAAAAAAGTTTTTTAATTAAAAAAACACAAATCAAAATAAGAAATTGTCACAACGCTAACCTGCCTTTTGGAATATGTACCTATATCGCTTTATAACGGTTAGTGATTGAAGAAAAAAGTAGTGACCGCAAATAATAATTATAAGTTTAAAAAAATCAAAGTCCAAAAAAGGCTCGGGGAAGAGTGGGAAAGTTTATTTCATAAAAATTTCATTAAAAAAAAAAATATTATTATGTGCCTTAAAAAACTTGAAAAATTATGATTTAAGTTTTGTTATAAAAAAGAACAGAAAATAAACTCAACTTGAAAAAATTTACTGTAACTCTTTTCGAGCAGAATTTGTGCCGTTTGTCCTGTAGCTAACAGCGAGGTAATTGTGTTTTATCAGGACAACACCAGACTGCACACATCGATAGCGACCCTCCAGCAGCTCCGAGAGCTCAGTTGGGAGGTTCCTATGCATTCACTTTATAGTCCGGACCTCGCACCAAAGTTGGTGAAGAATTGTCCCAAAAAGAAGCCTTTGAAAATCGGTTGTCCTAAATTTTTTGGCATTAGGAACAAGGATGCCTACTCGTGTATGAGATAGGCATAGGCAAGACTTCGTCTTCAAAATGTCAAAATCGAGCAAAACGGTGTTTATTTGACATAAGTCGAACCTTTCTAACTGTGGCAAATAAAGAATAAATTTAATAAAAAAAGAATGGACTAATTTTTACTAGACTTATAGGTAATTTTCAATATTCTCTATTTAGCTTTTGTAGATGCTTACAAAGAAAGGGCAGTAACATAAATACAGAAAAAAATATTTAATAAAATAAATAATATTTTTAAAGGCTTCTTCCTGTTAATCTGAACTCTATTTTCAAGTTTTAGTAGTTTAGTTTTAGTATTTCATAATAAATAAAATTTTTTGTATACACACATCTAGTTTACTCACCTTAGTTAACGGTTAGAAGAGTCGCATTGCTTCTTATAATCCAAAAGAGTGACAAATATATACATATAATGTTATTTTATTTTTATTTTTTTTTTGTTAAGCTCTTTATTTCATAATTTTAATTAGACGTTGTTTTTTGTTTGAATTTATAATTTTTAATTATTAAATTGCACAATAATTATTATATTAACTTACATTCGATTCGATTTTAATTATTAATTCAAGAATTAATGCATTATGCACAACTAATTAATTTAATATTAATTAGCTTATTACTTTCAACAAATGCATTTAATACTTTTTCTTTGTGTAAAAAAAAACAAAGAAATAAAAAACTTTTTGCATTTTCACTTGGCAACAGGATCACTGTCATAGCCTGCAGCATACATAATTTATAATCTCTTAAGCTGCCACCAGTATAATTTTCTACAACAGCACGCTTTTACACTAATGTAATTTTCTGTACAGTTTTGTTTACTTTTAATTTGTTTTTTGTTTTTTTTTTTTTTTGTTTTTATTTTTTTTTTTGGCGTTTGTTATATTTAACCTCCAGCGTTAGCACTTGGCCTGACCTTACACATTTAATACCATATTTGCGCATAAAAAAATATTTTTTAACGTACAAGAAAAAAATGTTAGCATATTTTAGGGCAGCGCGCATGTGCTGGCATGTGATACGCTAGTCAGTTGGGATGTTTTAGCTGACAACTTTCACTTTTTTCATAATTTCGTTTTTATTTTTAATAGTTACATGCCACAACTGTGTGCTAAGTGCACCATGTAGCATGTAGTGGTGTGTGTTTGTTTTGTTGTTATTGTTGTTGTTGTTGTTGCCGTCGCTTTAGTCATTACTTAGTTTATCGCGTTTATTTTTACTACTGCACTTTTTACCAACTCTTCTTTCATGTTAGTAATTATAAAGTTTTTTTTTTTTTGTTGTTTTTGCTTCTCTCCTTTCGGCGTTTTTCTCTCGTCGGTTTTTGTTTTTATGTTTAAAAGTTTTTTACATAACTTATTTTTTTTTTCCTTTTTCTGCATTAACATTTGCTGGAGCTTAAAATCGTTCTACCTCCTACGACCATATTTTTCTGGTGTAGCTTTCACTCTAATGGGACTGTGAAAAACTTTTACATTAATTGAAATTTATGCAAGATTCCTTTTGCAGCTTAGCTTACCTTAATTTTCTGTTTTTTTTTTTTTTTTTTTTGTTTTGTGTAATTTTATTTTATTTTTTTTACTTTAACATTTAGTTTTAACGAAACTTGCTATTAAATGAGGATATTTATACTAAAGAGTACCCAGATATTAACGTTTGTTAGTATTACCAAATTTATACCATTTTTTAATAATTTATTAAAAATTTACTTTGATTAATTTTTTAATCAATTTTTTTCTTTAATATTATACCATTATCAATTCTCGATATTTTTTAACAATTTTTTAATGTCCTTTATTCCCAATTATTTCTTATATTTCGATTCAGATGAGTCATGCATAGAAAAAAGTTTATTATAATTACGTTGACTCCCGAGCAATGCCAAGTCAACCGAGTCTTTACCAAAAGTAAACTCATATCTTCTCAACACCTCCTCAGAAGCGACTTCATTTTGGCGGTACCTTTATTCATCTTACTAAAGAACAGTGTCCACCCTAGTTTTCCACAGCTGATGATGACAAAATAAAGGATGTGATCAAGATATCCAATCTTATCAAGCCCTTCCTGGCACTTACAAGTGCTTGGATAAATAAACAGAGCCTTACGACTTTTCCCTGTATCTTTACCAAAACGGTGAGTCTCCCAATTTACTTTCAAGGTCCATGCGGCCGAATTTCCGAGATACGGAATTATTTATACGACTGGCTGCTGTCATCGAATTACAAACGAACCTGAGCCAATCGAAGAGGCGTTACATCAGATAAAGATAACTACAGACGCAAAAACTTTTCAGTTACTGTTCGAAAATTAAGGCAGATTTCTTCTTTAGAGGGTTCAAAAAATTCATTTTTTTCTAAAATCAATTTTTATACTACCAAAAAATATGGCAGCTTTAGTGGCGGAACGTCAAGTAGGTTCCAATGATCTGGCAGAACCTTGAAGCGCGTTTTCTCGAGTCTCAGATAGCAAAAATAATATATATTTGAATGAAAAAAATCAATCAATTCAAAGTGATCTAGCTTCAGTATTCAGTATGCACTAAAAAAGTTGGACTTAAAATAAATTTTTTTCCAAATTTCGAAATTTTGGAATTAAAAAAATTCTTCGGTATTTTTTTAGTTCATATAAAAGAAAACTGAAGAACCGCTGAAGAAAACTCATCAAATTATTGGAAAATTTCCTTCACCGCAATAATTTCCTTCTATTTCAAAAAAATTGCTGAAAGGAGATTTTTTTTGGGTTCTAAATAAGACTACTGTCTCAACATTCATTGGGAACTTATACTACATCTACCCTATAGTCCTATGATAGAACTTCAAGACTATTAAAAGTTAGTTAGAGCACATTTCATTATGGGTAAGATAGTGTATGGAAAAAAAACAATCGCGTCAGAGCTTATAGTCATTACAAGTAAGTCCATTTTTTTTCTTTAATCATCTAGACTTTCTCAATATTTAATGCATACTAGCTATATGTTGCAAATCCTTAAGAGACAGGAATGTAACGATGATTTCTACGCTGCAGTAAATAACAATGAAATATATGCAGATTATTCGAAGATGCCAGATGGAAGGAGGTGGTGTTTTCTCATAAAGCCAACGCTGGAAGCTGTTTTTCCAACCAACCGATCATTGCAGCATCCTTCAGGTCGTAATTATAGCTATCATGAAGGTTGGAGATAGCCAAACAGTAAAGACGGTCTCTCATTTGAGTGCCTGGCAACAGACATATAGAAAAAAACTGTAAGGCAGTGGAACTTCAAAATACAAGGCACGACCAATCAAAATTTTCCCAATAAAGAATGCTTTGATTTTCCTTTCGCTATAAGCAAAATTAGTATTTAAAGAATATTATTATCAAGAGGCCGCAGTAAGGTGAACTGTAGAAAATTTTAGCATACTTTACTGTAAATACTTCAGTAGAGCCCATTCTTAATATAATTTCTCAGAAGTGAAGATATTTCCGAAGTCACAGCTTATGGAAAATGCTACATAACGATGAGAATGAAAAAACGATTTTTCATGTTCGTGCGACTGGCCTTACTTGACCACAGCAGGGCTCTGATATCTATGAACTCTCAATAGCAAAAAGCTAATGTAATTTGTCAGAAAATCGAAGTGGATGGACAGTGAAGCGAAGTGATTAGCTCAGCATCATGATAATACAATGAGCCTGCTTTGGTATAAGTGTGATAATGCTCTACTTAAATAGAAAATACAAAGAATGAAAGGATGCATAGGACTTTAATAAATAAGTTCTTAAATTAAATAGAGCTAAATGAACGAAAGGACATATCATTCACTAAAGAACTCAATCATAGATCCTAGAAGACTTATTATTTTCTTTATAAAAACCACGTTGATTTATTGGAAGAAGCTTAATGAGAATATATGATTATTTTTGTATAAATTACATGGAATTTATTCAAAACAAATTTTCCCTTTTTGCCATATCAACACAATCGTCCACAATACTAGTCAACTGAAGTTTATTGACCTCCCGACTCTTGCAAGTCGTAGGGAGGTGAAATTTTCGTAGTTAAAATAATAACGCTCTATCTCTAGTACTCTTTTTCTTGCTAAAATCAAATTTAATATTCGTTTAAATTTAAATTCAGAATTTTTGTTGGTTCTTGTTTTTAAAAACTTAAAAAAAAAATGTTGAATTTCATGAGCCTTGCATTCTTTATGTCTCGATTTAAACTCTTGAAATTTCGACATTAAACTAACCTTAAATTAATTATTTATATTAAATTCAGTTATATACTTAATTCATCTGATGAATTTTTGTGCTGTTGCTGTATTTTATTAGAATCAAACAATCAGAGAAAATAGTTCCCTACGTCATGTGGACTGTGACCCTCCTGTCGATGGGCGAGTGGTGAGAGACCGTGGGGAATAATAAAAATTACATGTGCTTACAAAATCCGTACTTAACTTAACAATCACTGGAGGCGACCACAATTAGAGATAGGTTCGTCGTAAATAATATTACCTTTGTGAATATTTCCCTCAGTATTTTCCAACAACAAAAATAAAAAAAAAACTATGGGATTAGTACAAATATTGAAGACTTTTGGCTTGTACCGGAGAAAAAATCCTGTACAAGCCAAAAGTCCCTAAGGAAGTTACGATAAATTCACAACTGTCTAAACTTTTCATGTTTTTAATATTAAAAAGTCCTAAAACTAATTCTTAATTTTACCAAAAAATACATATGCAAAATATATGTGCTTTTTCGAATTCACACGTTGTCTTTATACCAAAGTGCTCCATAACAGGCACTCGTAACCGGAAAAAAAATTCAACATTTTGTACAATATGAAGAGACCAGGCAATGGATATCATCATAAGGTATAATAATAGGCGCTTTGTAAGCGCTGAAGCGATTTCGGCCGAGCTCTCTCTATCTAATTTGTGGCTCTGTGTCTTGTTAGCCTTCCGGCTGACAGCACGCCTAACCACTCGGCTACGGCGGCCACCACATTAAGATAGCGGTGAATTTTTTAGTAAAAATAAAGCTATTCCAAATTGAAGACAGTTGCTTTGTGAAACTTTGATAATTTCTTCCAATAGGACTTTGGAAATTACTGAAATTATTTGATTTAATACCAAGTTTGGTACCGCAAACTTAAGAGTTCCTTCACGTAAACCCAGAAATCGAATTTAAAAACTACATAACGAAGGTTGCCTTTTATCATACGGCAATTGACACGAACATTTCTTGCTACTATTTTTTACAACATTCGGCGTGAATTAACTCAGCAACAGTGAATTGATGATGTCTTGTCTCTTGTTGGAAAACCTATGGAACGACTTGGCATAAATTTGGATTGGACCAGGACTCAAACACTGACCTTCCGAATAGTAGTATACTAGGCTAATCATTAGGCTAAGGTGTACCTATTTTACAAATAGAGATTTTTTTATGATTAAAATTTGTTTCTAACAAGAGATTTGTATTCCAAACCTGTAAACTTGGCATGAACAAACATTAAACGCACAATTTGTATATTAAAAGATCTGATTTCGATGTTGCAAATATCTGCTAAGAAAACTTGCGCTTTAAAAGTTTTAAAATTCTCTAGATGAGTTCATTTTAAGTTTCAATTTTATTTATTTAAATTTAAAAAATTTCCAACGTCTTTTTCAGTTGCCCTGTTCACTTAGTTACAATTTCCTTAAATCTTAAATTATTCTTACAATGGCATTGAGCTCACTAGAAGAAAGCGATTTACAATCCATTACAAATTACATTGCCATTCCAAGCAATTTAACATGCACAACAACAAACTCATTTTCACGGCGCGAGTTCATTACAAATTTAAACGTTGAGGCGATAACTGCCGACACTAATACATTAACAATGCCAATGCACAACGGTCATGCTAATATTAGCTCGCTAATCTAAGCTCAGTGTCATTCAATGGCGTTGGCATTTCGCCATAATCTTTCTTCTTTTCACTCATTTTCTTATTTTCATTTCGTTTCTTTATTTATTTTTAATTTATTTTCTTTTTTTTTTTACTTTTCCTTCTTTAAATGATCCATTTGAAATTTCACAATGTTACACACTGCTACACTTGACCTGATTGCTTGACGTTGAGCTAGTTTTCGCACCAACTCAGTCGATTACTGCTGACATTTGTTGTACTTAGAAAGCTTCGTTCAAGAGCGCTTACATATGGTATATAGTATACGTGTATGTGCATAAAGGTATGCTTACGGAAGAAGCATAATTATATGTTGTTTATATTGTATATGTAGTAGGTGTGAATATAATATGTTCTTGTGAGAAAAAATTTCTATAAATATATAAATATTTTGTAGATGTTTTTTCAGCTCATTTTTCTGTTGAATTGTTTTTGGGTTTTTTTTCTTTTTCCTTGCCACTTAAATGCTCGTCTTCACAAGAACTGCTGAGGGTCGCTTTCTGTGTGTGCAGTTTCTTAAGGATTACTTATAGCGGTCTAAGGTGATTTCTTTTGAAGGTAGCTGGATGGGGGTTTTGATTTTAAATTCAAGCGGATATATACATACTGATGTAGTAAAAAGTAATATATTATATTCGCACTTTAAAAATATAATTGGATTAGGCTAAATGGCTTTAGAAAGGTGATTTTTTGTACTAAATATAAAATCGAAAAAGTCTTCGAGCGTATGACAAAGTCAGTTGGCACAAACGGTCTCTAAGTCAGGATTGATGGTCAGGTTCTGTTCTGTATTTGGTGGGATTATCAAGAAATCATGCGCTATTAGCAGTTATCTTACGACCAAGACTATAATTCGAACCTATACTGTCAGCGAAAGAAAGCAAGCAATCGCCTCGAAGTACTCAACTTTGACCAATAGAAATGAAATTATATTTCATAAGGGCAATGTAAGACCACACACACATCAACAATGACTCCCCAGAAGCTCCCAGAAGTCTGTGAAAATCGGTTGCCGCAATATTTTGCCAATAGGTACAAGGGTTTCTATGATAGAAGCATAGTGACATTACCTTCAAATGGCAAAAAGTTATCGATCAAAACGTTGAATATTTGACATGAATCGGATAATTATAACTATGGTAAATAAAGCAAAAATGTTGGATTACATTTACTAGACCTAAAATGCAATTATTTAGTATATTAGCAAGAAATTACTCAACTACGGTAACTTGATAAATAAAATTTTCACAGAATATTTCTTAATAAATTGAATTTTTTTCTATAATTAGTTAGAGCAGTTTTCAGTCAATTAAAATTAACCCTAAAGCTTTTTTAAACAAAATTTCTTATAAAAATACGTGTATGTGAAGCATATTTTGTTTATAGAGCTGCTCTAGCTTACTATGCAGACAATTTCAACAAATTTTTACAACACAAAAATTATTTCTTGAGTTTCTCCTTTGAGCTGTTATTATTGTTACCGCAAAGTTGTATGTGGAAGTGACAGTTCTTAACCAGATATTATTTGATTTTAGTCATTCTTTTTAATAATAGAAATCTAAGAACAGGAAATTTATTTTTTGTTATGTTTGCTGCCATTGATTCAACTTTTTTCGTTCACTGAACGTACGGATTATCAAAGTTTTTTCTTTTCTTATATTTTGTTTGCTTGAATTCGAGACTTTTGATTTTGTGTTTGTGAATTGTGCAAGCAAAGAGTGAAACGGATAGTCTGTGAAACTTTACAAGCCAATGATTTTTCCATAATTATGACGATCTTTGCATTTAAAGCAAGAACCATATACATCGTAATTGTTGGATATATCCTCTTGCCCTCAATTTTACGTATACGCTTGGACCAACAATTTATTTCTTAAATGAAATTGGTAAAATAAAAATGTAGTCAAAAATCGATTTGTGACGGAGAATTAATAAATCTAACCAAAAAAGGTAGAACCATTACACATTAATTTAAAGGTAGTTTCATGCTCTCTTCACAGCCGACCTCATAGCTCTTCACCCTCCTCTTTAAAAAAAACATTCTAATTTTTAAATAGTGAATTTTAATATTTTTTTTAAATTTAATCATAAAAAAGCACATTTTAAATTGTATTTTCCGACCCCTATTAATGGACTTCATCGTTTATATGGATTTCATGATCATTTCGTTGTATCGCAACTAGAGTGAGTTGTAGGAAAGCATCGATTTCATGCGCTGAGGAGCTGAGAGGATTCGCTATAACTATCTGAGCGTTTGAACGCCAACTACTTTATCAGTTTTAGAAATAATTCAAAAAAATTTTGTAAGATAACATGATATTATTTTAGTAATTGTTTGTTTTTGAGAGATGTGCAAAATAATTATTAAAATTTCGTAATTATGCTAGAAGTCGTTTAAATCGACTCAATTTCGCAATACTTTTCAATTCAATTTAACCGCTATTTTTATTGAGTTTTGAAAAACTTATTAGGCAGACATGTTGCTCGATAACAGAATCCTGATCAAGCGCCCATAGGCCTACTGGCCCTTTTGTTATACCCATGCTGATTCTGTGAATGAGTTTTCAGATGTTCAAACCACTTTGTGTGTTTTAAGAAGTACAGGATGTTGTAGAGATCATCATCAAGATTAAAGATCTGCAAAGCAGTCAAAGAAGATATTTCCGATAAAACAATAACGGACCACTCTAAAAGCTGGATTCTCTTCACTTATATCCCTGCAGCTGGGACAAAAGTCATTCGAAAAGCAGCCCATCCTTTTAACGTGTCAAATTATTACATTGTTTTTTGTGCTTATGGAGGTGCCGTTTTTTATGGAAATCAATTATTAAAAAATTTTACTTAGTTTTATTAAATTTTTAAGCTGTTATTGTTCATTTATATTATTATAATTTTGTCATATTTACATTGCTTCTTTCTTTTTTTGACTAATTTGATACAGTTTTGACCGTAAGACAGAGTTGAAAAATGATTTTCCTGTTCAGTTATTCCGAACTGTGTTTTTCCTCCTCTTTTTCAAACACATGAAATGCTATATTAACTTTGAACCGTTGCAGGTAAGTAGCGGAATGAGTGGAGATATACACTTCGAAATACATACAAATGTAATCAGAATAACGAGATAAGTTGTTTCAGCCATTTTCGTCTGACTGTTTGTACGTCAAATAGTCCTTCAGTGTATAAACCAAACTTGGTAAGCAAGTATATATTTTTATATTGTCTTTGTCATTTGTAGTATTCGGCAGATCTGACCACTATGAAATATAGCTACCATAAAACTGATTTGTCTAGATATATGATTTTCGGTGAAAGCGTCTCTTGATTTTCAGTACACATTTAATGGGCAACATATTGGTACCGAAAATCACTGAAGCCCAAATACAAAGGGTTTGTTGACATTTTGAATCGAAAATCCGACAAAAAAAAAGCAATTATGGATAAAAATTTCATACAAAAATCATTTCAATGTATGAAACTTGGTATTTTTCACACGTAAATTTAAATTAAAATTGACAACAAAAATCATTTAAGCCGGATGACAATATCATATAGTACCTACACAAGCGATTAAAATTCAAAGAAAAGGTAGTGAAAGGTATAACGACTTCAGCATTAAAAAAACTCTCCACAAATAATAACAAATGGTTTAAATTTTCGTAAAATTATTAAAAATATTGATTTATATGAAGCACTATTCCCCAAAAAGCTAATAATACTATATATGGACAAGTTAAAGGCTTTTATTTTCAATATTCTCCATTTTTTTAAATACTTCTTTATTTAGAAATATGTGAGAAAATTAAAAGTGAAAATACTATGATTTCCTACTTGACAATTTCACTTCAAAACCAAAAAAAAAAAAAAAATTGGTTGTAATTAAATTAATTAAGCAGCCAAACGACTGTGCTAGTGTTTTGGGATTTATTGTAATTTTTTTCCACCACTCTTGGCAAAAAGTATTACTGGTACAAATACAACCAGTACTTTCAATTGATGGTAATTTATAATTCGAAAAGTTATAAATATATTTTGAGCCGCTTCACAAAAAGCATTATTTATATAAATAACACACAAATATAAATATATCTATATATATAGTATAGGAGTATAAAAGTTGGCGCCTTATAACCGCTGAAGCAATTTACCGGCCGAGCTCCTACTCAAATTACAATAACAGTATGAAGTTTGATGATTTCCAACAAATTCATATATAAATGTCAAATGTATAATTTTAAACATTTATTCATATATTTTAAAATTTTATTTATTTCATTTTAAATATTTATTTGAAAAGTTTTATTATATATATATATATATATTACAATATTACCACAGCATTTGTTGTTTTACAACACAAATTTTATGCTTTACATTTGAATGTTTTATTTTTACTTTTGTGCATATTCTGTTCAATTTTTACTTATTATTTTTATATTCCATTTCTTATTTAAAAATAAATTGTTATATATTTTAGCCTTCACCGCAACTCTTCAGCTATTTTAGATTTATAGTTACCATTATATATCACATTTTTCTAATTTTTAATTTTTTTATTTTTATTTACTTTTATTTAATACATTTATGTAGCAACGTTCAGTGTAGTTTCCTTAGAATATTCAGTAGTTAGCTAATTAATAGTAAATAAATATAAAATATTTACCAGCTCAAAAATGCTAACACTTAGCTTTATTTTAAAGTTTCGTTACTCTTCCAAGAAATTTATATATTTTTTTTAAGTTATAGAAAAATCTATAATATATGTAGAATATTTTTTAATAATTAATATAATATTTAATCATTTTTTATTCTTATTCCATTTGTCTATATTTTTACGCCGAACTTTTTATATATGTATATATATTACATATATAATATTAGGTATATATTCAATCACATTTCATTGTTGCTACTTCCGCTGTTCACCGATTAGCTCTCAATTTTTTTTTTTATTTTTTTATACAACAGCAAAAAATTGTTCCATCGCTGTGCACTTGTTCGCACCGTAAGCGTCAACCAAGCAGAACATGCAAATGATGACAGTAGCGTAAGTAACACACAAATAGCCAAACAACTAATCACTGTACCGTAACACTTTTGTGGATGCGCTTTTTACAAAAGTTAGTTTCAAATGAAGCCGCCACAACAAGCACAAGAAAAAAATTTAATACACCAAAGCCAATAGCGGTTGAACGACAAAAACAAGGTCAATGCAAACAACACAATTCAGCAGTATAAGAATATTTCATTCACATTCACATACAGGAAGCGAAAATTGGTTCAGACACATGTTAATGATGTTATATATTATACATACATATGTATGTATGTACATATATGCAGTCGTGCAAATCCAGATTTTCATACACGCCTCAGTGCGTTTTATGTTTTTTATTTTATTTTATTTTTATTTTTTTTAGCACACTCAACCCTACTCAACTTATTCAATTAAGTCATCACAACCAGACGTCAAAACCAGAATCACTGAGGATTCGATATGTAGCTAAATGTGAACGCCAAATTGCTAATGAACGTTAAAATTGCAGATTTTTTTTACATTTATTTCTTTTCTTATTTCGTTTTTTGCACCCCACATGCTTTGATGATTAGCGTAAAGAGCATTAAAAAAAATAATAATTTAGCAAAATTTTTGCCTTTGAAAATCGCAAGTGATGTAATGAAACAAGAGCTGGAAAAATATGTTAAAAAAATTATAATAAAAAATTAATAAAATTAAATAGCTACAACAAAAAACAAACTCAATCACAACAGATATGCTAAATCACGCCAACGCACCTTTGCCTTTTCCTTTTCGCACGCACAATTTCCACTGCAACCTTTTTCGATTTTCGTTTTTCATATATTTATACATAGCAATTTAATTACTTTTATGGGTAAATATATATAAATATATTTTTGTTAATTAAATGTAATTTTTATTTAAATTTGTATATATGTATATATGTTTTTACATTTTTCTGTATTTTTTCTTTTTCTTTTTATCACCCAAAGCACTTCAATTGAATTTGGTACAATTTCCTTTTGAAAATTGCTTCGCGCTTCCGCTCACTTACACTTCACACGACACGTACACACAAACACACATCACAGGCAGTCCACTATTTTTCACTGCGACTTAGTTTATGTGTGTATGCGTGCCAAGAACAACAACATTTCTTCTTTCCTTTTTGTATTATTCCCACGTTCGTTTTGCGTAAATATATTTTGTTTTTGTTACCGTCGCGCTTAAAACGCTATACGCTTGGCATTATTCCGCTTTGCCATTAACATATACCGACAGCGGCGACGTTCACTTGGAGACTGTTTTTGTCATGTAGAGTCGGGCACATTTTATACTGAAACGAAACGAAAACGAGCTTACAACCAGACAGTCATCAACCAACCTACCGACCGACCAACCGATTCATGTAAGCAGCCAGCCAACGATTGTCAAATCACCCGAGTAATTATTTGTATGGAAAAGTGCGCAATGATTTTGGCCAAAAGAACAAACAGTTGGTCAATGGCAATTGTAGGGTTTCGCGAAAAAATCACCATCCACAAACTGGCCGACTGTAGTGTACTGCTTTGCCAACGAGCGCATTCTGATTGTGGCTGCTCTTTCAGTTGCCGGCTGTAAGGACTTTACTCTTTTGATTTCACACTTCGGGCGCTTTTGAACCAAAACAATTTTAAGTGAGATCTCTCCAAGTATTGTAAACTCTCAACACACATAATTTTATACTCTCGCTCTCTATCTCTTTTACATTCCACACTCTGCTCCTGTGGTTAATGTAGTTCGGCTTTTCTTTTGTAGACTTTTACGAAACTCTCAATTCTCAGCTGAGTTCTGGCTGCGGAAAACTTCGCGCCCATCACCAAATCGTGTTGGCATCGTCCTGTCGTGTTTATGTGTTTCTACTCAGCATACAGCCAGTTAGTCCACACACCGCTGTTGCGCTGACTTTTATGCATAAGAATCAGTGCCAATATGTCAACACGTTCAAGAACATGTTGACATTTTCTTAAGTGTTAGGATAGCCATGGAATTAGTTCCTTTACATTGCCACTTACACTTTTGTATAATAGTATGCACTGAATGGTTGTCACACACTCACAAACCAACTACAGACTAAGTGAGGGGGAAAGCTCATTTTGGTTTAGTACAAAGTTTTTCAATAAGAATGATAGGATTTCTTTAAGAAAAAACAAACTAGTTGTTAGGGAAATTGGAATGTTTTTAATTTATTGTAAAGTAAAATCGATACAAGTTCTGAATACAACAGCATTCAAATAGCCTCCACGACTTCTTTTGCAGGAATGTTCAATACTAACTTTTAAAACTTAAAGAGAGTCTGGTTTACTTGCTAAAAACCCCAAAAAAAAGTAATCTAATAGTGTTAAATAACAACATTTCCTTAAAATAATCGAATCTCCAAACCGTTCTCGCAATAATTCGGTTGGTGCACGACCTGTATGGCGCACAGCCTCGAACTGTTGAAAACAGAGGTCCTTAACATCTACTTATTCCAATTGCGGCCATAAAAAGTGGGTTATTATTGATCTCCATGGACAGTAACGGTGCTCCAAGCCGATGATTCCACAAGACCACCAGAGATTAACAAAAGTTCGGTCGGTTGGTGACTTTCAATTTGTTTTTGTTAAATCTAAAAATACCAAATCCTTTGCAATTACTTTAGTAGTTTTCCTTTCAAATTGTAGAACGATCGGCTAAAATAGAGACGAGAAAACGCAAGATAACATAAGTCATATCGAAAATTTCAGACCGGACATTTTTCGGTAGAGAGACCAAATTTTTCCACTGATGACGTCAGTATAGTTCTGGTGAAGTCCAAACTAGACGAAGACCCACGGTTGACACAAGAAATGATTGCTAATGAATTGGGCTTGAATGCCATGGCTGCATCGCGAATATTAAGTAACCATTTGGGATACACGAAGAAATCTGCTCGATTGGTACCACGAATTTGTAATGAGACCCGGATCGAGGCTCGACAGCATTTTACTGAATTTTTCTTAAATAAATTGGTCAGTACAGAAACTTTAGTAAAGCCGTTACTGGTGACGAATCTTGGTTCTACAATATAAGTATAAACAGCAGTCCATGGAATGGAGCCCAGCATAAAGCCCACCCATAAAATCTAAGCAACAAAAATTAGTAACAAAGTAATGAAGTCAGTTTACTTCACCCGATCTAAAATTGTAGCTGTTATTCCACTGGAAAAGGGTCAGACGGGACAGGACAAAGATTACGAATAAGTACAAAAATAATTTTTTTTCTGGTCAACTATACGAACTTTTGCTAATTCCCTCGTACATAGCTCCCTGGAACCAATTTTTCAAATATGAGAATTAATATTTAATACCAAAATAAAGTACCATAAATTTCATATGGTCATGAAAGGTTTAAAGACGTCGACGGAAAGGCCAAAGACTGCTCAATTTTTCTATTTTATTTCATTTTATTTTTTGTTCATTTATATGCTTGTATGTACGTATTTACGTATATGCAGACAAACAACCATTTCTAATATTTCTACAATTTTTTCGGAGGAGAATTATTCGTAGATATGTGTGTGACGACAAATTCGAATGAAGTATTTTTAAATGTTTTATTTTTTTTATTTATGTGAGCTTAGTTTTATTTTCGATTTACACCACTAAGCCTAACCAATGTTCGAAAACATGTATTGTACAAAAACACACGAGTACTTTTTATTTTAATTTATTTTTATTTTATTCATTTTTTTTTTTTTGCAATTTAAATTCTATTATGTACGAGTATTTATCACAAAAGCTGCCAAATTCCCGACATTCAACGCATTCACTATTTTAAATTGTGGTTTTTCATTTCATTTTTTTATACGTCTGCATTTCTAAACATTTTCAGCCACAAAAACCAAATAGGTAAACTGATGAGAATCCGATTGACTAGTAAATCCACAACAATTTAGCACACATATCTATTTACATACAACTATTATAGCTTTAAAATGTTGGTAAATTGATTTTATTACTTTATTGGATTTTAATACTCTCATTGTTCTTTTTTCGTTTCTTTTTTTTTTGTTATTATTGTTGCCTTCTATGGGTATTCATCTATTTAGTAACTATTGACAGTAGACGATTATCAATACGAGAAACTTTTAAATCTGCCACAGCTGTCAAATTAAATTTGTAGCGGAGGTTTTTGAGCACTTTGTTTGTCTAAAATGGTTTAAAGAAATTTCATTAATACAAATTTTATAATGAGCATATTGCGGGGAAAAAAAAATTATTGAAACTGTTTTGAGCGTCGTTCAACTAATATTACTTCGATTTTTTTTTAATTTTTTTATTTTTGTTTTTATTTTCTTTTTTTTTTTAATATTTTGTTTGTTTTTGAATTCAAAAGCTACTGCAAGATAGCCTACCATTTAAAAGCAGTATTCTACATTTTTGTTTTAAAAATGGAGAGGAGGTCCTGTTGTATATACAAGGTAATGCTGCTTAGAAACAGGCAAAGTTAGTCGATGTCGTATACACTATAACATGACAATGCAAGGTCGTTATCAGCGAGTGGGGACTCATTACCAAGGCGACAAACATTGCTTATACCAAGTGGGGTAAGTAAGTATACCAATTGTTCCAGTACCTCTAGAGAGCTCGAACACTTCATCTGCTAAGTTGGTGGTGGGGGTCCGATGATGATATTCACAGGAAGACAGTTAATCAACAGCATCCCTTCAATAACTCGTTATATCCAGCAGTTCATACAATAAAGTACTCATTCCTGATGTACCTTTAGGTTATTCAGCTGTTATAATATTAGATATATGCAAAGATAGTCCCACCAGATACAGACTTGACCTTTGTTCATTGAGCGAAGTATTTACGTTTCAATTTTCTACTCAGTCCAAAGTAGCACCTGTTGACAGGATTGGTTCTTCTTTGGGTTACACTATTGGTGGTATTACTGTTGATTCTTACTGTTAATAACTTCGAAGTTATGATTGTCAACAGTGATGTGGCAGCCAAGGCGCCAGTGCGCTGTTTCATAGCCGGAGGTATTTTGCCTCATCCTCGTTCACTAACATATCCATTTTCCATGCTTCCCTGACTAATATAAAGAAAGCAGAACTAAATGCGTCTTTGTTGATCTCGATATAGCTCTTAATATTTTAGCAATCATTAAGTTGTAAAAATCATGACTGAAACCTCGTTTGGTACCGTTCTGGTATTGCTCAGCATAAGTTTGCGTAGCCACAAATATAAGATCCTATTGTTCGAGAAAGTTCATCGCATTTTAACTGGACAAAGCATTTGATAGTCGCACATTCATTCTTCCGACCAATGCGATACGTGTACGTACACTTTTCAGTTCTTTCCCACAATGTTTGACTCGCTTAGATGGTGTACAAGGTTCTTTTCTTCCTTAGGTGGACAATTGTTGTTCCGATTTCTTCGTAGGCGGAGAATGGGGCGGTGGTGGTTTAAATTTTATGCAACTCAGCAAATTAGAGAAGTGATTCCTGCATCAAATCTGTACGCTTTGACCATTTTTTATCGTAAGACCACTTTCTTGTCATTCTAATCTTTTGTAGGCTTTTGGGACTCCTTATTTCCTTTCGAAAACTTATCTTACCTCTTCAGTCCAAGATGAAGAATTGTTTTAACCTAGCCCAATGCAGAAAGTATTATCATTAAAGAGTCCCAGAAAAACATCCACCGAGGCATGAACCCAAAGTAGCGGCTATCCACTCAGCCACACATCTAATACTCAGCGATAGTGGATCCCTCTCACCAAATATATTCAAAATATGCATATATTGTATTGTATATGACAAGCAGCTACTCTCTTCTGTTTTTGTCCTATCCAATTAAGATAGTTCGGATGCATGGTGCTTATTTTAATTCCTGTTGACACATTCTGGGTCTGCTATTATTGGAATAAAAATCAAACTATCACCACAAGAGTTCAAGAAGCCCGTTCTAACTCTTTACTAAGATATTCAACGCAATACTCAAAATGTTCATATCATTCTTCTGGGCTTTCAACCAAGATTTCTTCAATGGATTTTCTCGTATTTCTGCAATAGGACACAACGTGTGACATTTAAAGACACTTTATCACAATTAATTAATGTCTCATCAAGAGTTCCATCTAGACCCGATTGTGTTTCTATTATACATAAATGATATATCTTCGGTAATAAAGCATTCAAATATCTTTCTACATAAAATATGGTTCACTGATATGGGATCCCAATTATTAAGTTCATTCCGATAAGCTGGAGTCTGTTCAAAAACAATTTTTATTTTTTAAATTAAGACATCTCTGATGGAACTCTTCCTATACTAACCGTTAAAGCTTTTAAATCTACACACTCTCTCAAGTCATAGAGAAATGTTAGGCGTATTGCTCGTAGTGAGACCTTTTAACCAACCAATTTATAGTTCATGGCTCTTGTCTGGGGTAAACTTTAATGTTCCAACTCGTGTTTCTAGACATTTCAGACCTTTATTATTAAAACCATGTAATTATGAACTGAATGAACCCTTTCTCCGATTGTTTCACAAATTTAATTTTCATTCCGGCACCTTCGATCCCAAAGACCCACTTTTTAGCATCAAAAACACTATTCTTACCTCTTTCAACAATTAAATTTTAAACTTCCATATTAACTGAATTTAAGCTCTTGAATAATTATTTTTTCTGTAGCTGAACAGTTATTAATCTCGACGTTTAACAAACGCTTCCCAATCATGACTCGGCATATTCCGTACGTTATGCAGATGTCGCCTCTCGTGCCGGTTAGGCGGGTGGAAGGAGTGTATTCGTTGGTTTATTATTCTTACTAAAGCATGCCTAAGTCATCATCCACACAACATTAGATACAAACGAAATTATCATACACCTCAACGAAATGACGAAAAAGAATAAAACGAAGGACAGAAAATTAGGCGTTCCCGAAACTAGCTGGTAAGCAGTAAAGGTCATCTTGATGGAGTCACATGAAAGGACTATTAAATTAACTATAGAACTTGCTTAGCTGCCAACAGACAAATTCTAAGTAACTGAGGTGGCAAGGCGAATTGGGTGGGGCCAAGCACACATTGGCATTTGTGACTTCAGGCTTATTTGTATTTGTGTACTATATTATGTATGCCTTAGAATATAACTCTATATGCAAAATATTTGGGAGTTGTTGAGGTTGCAGCACAAGCTATGAGATTAAGCAAGCGTTCCAGCAAATAGCAATGAAAGTTTAAACTTACTTGCCCCGTGAAACCAAGCGTTATTTGGTGCGATGGAAATATTTGGGTTTGTGGTGTTGAAGCGCGTTTCCGGTGGTATTCCGCTGATTTGTTAGTTGCTACTTGAATAATAGGCTTAGGTTTTATGGCTTTATGCTTGCATATGTGTGTATTCCTATCCATATTTGGTGCTCCCTTTGATTTTGTTTGGCTAGCAATATTTAGCGAAATGTTTAAGTCAAGTACATACGAGTATGCGCACACATATAGGTATAAAGGGTTTTCCAATAAAAGGTGTTATTTGCTATTTCGTTATCACCTTTGGAGCTGTAATTTTTTGACATTTGACAAGTAAAACTTACGCCAGTAATAAAAAAGGAACGATGCACGTTTCCACAACGCACTGAAATTATTAAAATTTACTTAAAAAATGTTGAAAATCTGGCAAAGACGTAAAGCACCTTGTAGGATTGCTATACAGAAATTTGTGGAAAAACTGGAGCTGTTGGGACAAGTTAATGATGTGGAGAATGAAGGAAGTGCTGTAGCCCAAAGTGTTGAAGAGAACCCAGGTTTACCCATTCCACGTCGCTCTTTGGCACTGGGCATTCTACAAACGTCGTTACATCGTATTTTGCGCAGAGACTTCGCTCTTAAGTTCAGTCAATACAAGAAATCAAGCCGAACGATCATCAACAGCTTCAAGTCTTTGCTGTTTGGTCCATGAAATGTATGAAATGATCCGGAATTTTATCGAAAAATCATCTTGACTGATGTGGCTCATTTCCACCTACATCAATAAGCATAAAGGTCCCATCTGGAGTTTGGAAAACCCAAAATTTATTGTTGAAAGACCTCTACATCCTTAACGTGTAAGTGTTTGGTACGGTTTATGGTCCGTCGGGATCATTGGACCTTACGTTTTTGCAAATGAGGCTGAAGCAATAGTTACAGTAAATGGATTGCGCTATCAAGAAATGATTAATGATTTTTTATGGCTGGAATTAGATGGTGATATATAAGGTCTACACCAATAGGCCAACGTCGATTCAAGACCTCAAAGAAATAATAAATTAGGCTATTGAGGGCACACAGTAGCCACCTTGCGACTTGGTGATGGAAAACTTCATAAAAAGGTTACGGTGCTGTAAGCATGACTGACATTTGGCTGATATTATTTTCCATTTAAAATGGCATATTATCTTCTTTACATTGATATTTATCTCAAAAAATACTATTTTTCTTTGAATATTAAAAGAACACCTTTTATTGGCAAACCCTGTATAAACTTACAAACATTTATAGCTGCCACCACCACCGCCACCGCTGCGGCTCAACTGCGGTTGAAATGGTTTTGTAGCGAGGTTTGTAAATATTCAAATATAAATATACATACACATATGTATATACAGATTAAGCAAACTGTGTTCAATTCAGCGCAATTCAAGTGGGTTTCTACACATTTACATGAAACGCAACCAAAAATATTTCAGTTTTTAAACCAAGTGATACGTTGTGATAAATTAATGATGCAATTGATTCTTCTTTAATCTAGAAAAAGTACTCAAGAGTTTAGAGTTTATCCAGATAAGCGGTATTTCGTGTAACCCTACAAGAAAAAGAGGTCAACGGTGTCAAATCGCATCGGTGACATCACACAGACGAGAGATTACGTGGCTGGGAAATTTCGCTTGCTTGCTTGCATGTGAAATCACAAAAAATAGTCGGTTATTATATGCCCAGGATGCTCGCTATTGTCTATTTTCAATTATTTGAAGAATTTCTGAAACCCAATTGCGACAATATTCCATGAGTGAGAAATGTGCCTCTTCATAACATAAATTAATTCTTCAGACATTGTACGGCTTAAGAGAATATACTTCCTGTCTCTCTGTTTGCACTGCACTACTTTTCTCTTTCTTTCAGGGGCATTGTTAAGGGGTTCCATTTTTGGTTTCTGAGCAGTGCCACAACTAGTCTTATGGCCGATGCAAGACTTATGTTCTGAATACTCGTGAAACCTAACACTATTTTCATCCTAACGCCATAAAACGAAATAAAGTGGTCACTGTTCGTACTTTCTACTTGTTAAGGTCCCTTATTTATGACCGCAAAAATCAATGAAATAACCAAATTAAACAACCACCATACCATCCTGATAAATATATGTATGTACACACCTATCCGTAGATTTTGCAATTTTTTGTTGTTGCTTTGCTGTCGGCCTCCATGGAAAAACCACGTAACGTGCAACATTTTGCACCACAACAATTTTTATGACAACACATTTTATTGTAATTTCTTCAACAGCAACAACAATTATTATCATTGCTGCTGTCGCTGTTGGCATTACTCGTATTAGCATTTAAACTACGCCTTGTATTTGGTGTTGCTGTTGTTGTTGTTGGGGTTGTATGCGTAGCATGATAATATCATTGTTGCCGGTGAATTAATTCCCAACTGACACCAGCTATAGAGACACATGCCAGCCTGCCAATTTGCGCTTGTCGCCAGGCATGCTGCTCGGAGTTGGTTGTGGTAACGGTGATGATACCGGCTTTTGTTGTCATATCTAAGCCTATACGTACCAACCAATACGACTGGTTGCAAGCACGTTATTTGTGGGTTTGATTCGGATGCTGGTGGTGCTGGCCGCCGATAGCATACCAGACGAACGGCTCGTATATTCACGTCAATTAAGGTGTCATTTTTAGCTGAGCATTGCAAGTTTTCAGCTCACTGCTACGACTCGGCGCTGGTTAGTGTCACTTGTGTCTCGATTTACAACATTCATACTTCCTGTTCGACAGTGCAGATCTGCTTGGGCCAATTAACAGCGCCGCTAACTAAAGCAATTTACGCACCTTTCTACACTTCCGCAATACTTCACCCTCCACTCCACTCCCGTTCTAATATTTAGTACTGCTTTTCATCTAACACTTTATTTTGTACTTGAATTTAGGTATATTGGGAAATATCAAAACGCCAGAACACTAATGCGATACTTGCTAATGAGCAACCACAAAACTCTCGCATAGGTATATATAAACACCTATAAAGTGTCACACTTTATTAGGGACATTTGCATTTTGTGCCCTTTGCGGCTCATAAACACTTTAAATTTCATTTTGCTTCTCAATTCCTTTCTGCCATTTGCTTCATCTCGATTGTGATAATGAAGGCGTTCGTTTAACACCCACATAAATGACTTTGTTGTATAGGTATGTACGTATATACTAGGAAAGATTGTTTTGCAGGTGCAGAATTATGCTGACGCAGAACCTCTATTATAGGTAAGCCTTACTAAAATTCAATTTATTCTGAACCTGAGCACAGTCATGTTATGTAAGTTATTCTCGCCTTTTTGTGCACATTTATTTATTTCCTACTTTTCTAAGATTTTTGATATTGTACAGCTACCCACCATTCTAAGTATATCAAAGTAAAACTCGATTGAAATATTACTAAGCGAATAAAAACTAAATAGAACTAATTTATATAAAATTAAATTAAATTAACTAATTGACAATATTAAAGAAACTATATGATAATTCAATCAAAAAACAAAATATAATTACAATATGTTAAAAAATTAAAGAAATTAAAAAGAAAAGTGCAAATACTAATATCAAATAAAGTAAAATAAATTAAACTAAATTATATTAAACTTAAACTTAAAATAAAAGCAAATATAATAAAATACAAAAAAAATAAAATAAATTGAAATAAAATAAAATAAAATAAAATAAAACAAACCACCATAAAATAAAATTAAATTAAATTAAAATAAATTAAACTGTTTCAGACCACATATTTTTTGGAAATAGTGAAAAAATTACAACAATAGCTTTGGACGGTAGAAGTTATAGCTGCTATTTCGGAAACCACCACGTTTCCTCATCAGACTTCTTTTTCCAGACACCTTTTGTTCGAATGGAATTCGAACTTGGGATGCCCACAGCACGAGCCAATGGTAATCCCATTAAGCTACATGTGTGCCGCTTTCACATATTGTTGTTTTTCACTTTTTTCCTTTTACCTACATATCCACGATCAAGTGCTCAGATATTCTGTAGCTGTAAACTTGACGCGATGTAGTTGTTTTTGCGAAGAATTTACCAACAAATATTTTAAAGCAACGCCTTTTTTATTATTGGAAAATTTCATTCGCACGGCAAGGCTCTTCCGTAATTCCTAGATGCTTTTTCAGGTCATTATTGTGTTGCATTGTTTTTGGGTTTTCATTTAAATGGAACTGTTTCAGACCACATATTTTTTGGAAATAGTGAAAAAATTACAACAATAGCTTTGGACGGTAGAAGTTATAGCTGCTATTTCGGAAACCACCACGTTTCCTCATCAGACTTCTTTTTCCAGACACCTTTTGTTCGAATGGAATTCGAACTTGGGATGCCCACAGCACGAGCCAATGGTAATCCCATTAAGCTACATGTGTGCCGCTTTCACATATTGTTGTTTTTCACTTTTTTCCTTTTACCTACATATCCACGATCAAGTGCTCAGATATTCTGTAGCTGTAAACTTGACGCGATGTAGTTGTTTTTGCGAAGAATTTACCAACAAATATTTTAAAGCAACGCCTTTTTTATTATTGGAAAATTTCATTCGCACGGCAAGGCTCTTCCGTAATTCCTAGATGCTTTTTCAGGTCATTATTGTGTTGCATTGTTTTTGGGTTTTCATTTAAATGGAACTGTTTCAGACCACATATTTTTTGGAAATAGTGAAAAAATTACAACAATAGCTTTGGACGGTAGAAGTTATAGCTGCTATTTCGGAAACCACCACGTTTCCTCATCAGACTTCTTTTTCCAGACACCTTTTGTTCGAATGGAATTCGAACTTGGGATGCCCACAGCACGAGCCAATGGTAATCCCATTAAGCTACATGTGTGCCGCTTTCACATATTGTTGTTTTTCACTTTTTTCCTTTTACCTACATATCCACGATCAAGTGCTCAGATATTCTGTAGCTGTAAACTTGACGCGATGTAGTTGTTTTTGCGAAGAATTTACCAACAAATATTTTAAAGCAACGCCTTTTTTATTATTGGAAAATTTCATTCGCACGGCAAGGCTCTTCCGTAATTCCTAGATGCTTTTTCAGGTCATTATTGTGTTGCATTGTTTTTGGGTTTTCATTTAAATGGAACTGTTTCAGACCACATATTTTTTGGAAATAGTGAAAAAATTACAACAATAGCTTTGGACGGTAGAAGTTATAGCTGCTATTTCGGAAACCACCACGTTTCCTCATCAGACTTCTTTTTCCAGACACCTTTTGTTCGAATGGAATTCGAACTTGGGATGCCCACAGCACGAGCCAATGGTAATCCCATTAAGCTACATGTGTGCCGCTTTCACATATTGTTGTTTTTCACTTTTTTCCTTTTACCTACATATCCACGATCAAGTGCTCAGATATTCTGTAGCTGTAAACTTGACGCGATGTAGTTGTTTTTGCGAAGAATTTACCAACAAATATTTTAAAGCAACGCCTTTTTTATTATTGGAAAATTTCATTCGCACGGCAAGGCTCTTCCGTAATTCCTAGATGCTTTTTCAGGTCATTATTGTGTTGCATTGTTTTTGGGTTTTCATTTAAATGGAACTGTTTCAGACCACATATTTTTTGGAAATAGTGAAAAAATTACAACAATAGCTTTGGACGGTAGAAGTTATAGCTGCTATTTCGGAAACCACCACGTTTCCTCATCAGACTTCTTTTTCCAGACACCTTTTGTTCGAATGGAATTCGAACTTGGGATGCCCACAGCACGAGCCAATGGTAATCCCATTAAGCTACATGTGTGCCGCTTTCACATATTGTTGTTTTTCACTTTTTTCCTTTTACCTACATATCCACGATCAAGTGCTCAGATATTCTGTAGCTGTAAACTTGACGCGATGTAGTTGTTTTTGCGAAGAATTTACCAACAAATATTTTAAAGCAACGCCTTTTTTATTATTGGAAAATTTCATTCGCACGGCAAGGCTCTTCCGTAATTCCTAGATGCTTTTTCAGGTCATTATTGTGTTGCATTGTTTTTGGGTTTTCATTTAAATGGAACTGTTTCAGACCACATATTTTTTGGAAATAGTGAAAAAATTACAACAATAGCTTTGGACGGTAGAAGTTATAGCTGCTATTTCGGAAACCACCACGTTTCCTCATCAGACTTCTTTTTCCAGACACCTTTTGTTCGAATGGAATTCGAACTTGGGATGCCCACAGCACGAGCCAATGGTAATCCCATTAAGCTACATGTGTGCCGCTTTCACATATTGTTGTTTTTCACTTTTTTCCTTTTACCTACATATCCACGATCAAGTGCTCAGATATTCTGTAGCTGTAAACTTGACGCGATGTAGTTGTTTTTGCGAAGAATTTACCAACAAATATTTTAAAGCAACGCCTTTTTTATTATTGGAAAATTTCATTCGCACGGCAAGGCTCTTCCGTAATTCCTAGATGCTTTTTCAGGTCATTATTGTGTTGCATTGTTTTTGGGTTTTCATTTAAATGGAACTGTTTCAGACCACATATTTTTTGGAAATAGTGAAAAAATTACAACAATAGCTTTGGACGGTAGAAGTTATAGCTGCTATTTCGGAAACCACCACGTTTCCTCATCAGACTTCTTTTTCCAGACACCTTTTGTTCGAATGGAATTCGAACTTGGGATGCCCACAGCACGAGCCAATGGTAATCCCATTAAGCTACATGTGTGCCGCTTTCACATATTGTTGTTTTTCACTTTTTTCCTTTTACCTACATATCCACGATCAAGTGCTCAGATATTCTGTAG
>JAWMAG010000008.1:14872500-14910000 GCA_037013455.1 Ceratitis rosa | reverse complement strand
GTCGTGCTCGATATATTCAGACCGAATGGAAGTCGAATGACCATTTTGAGAACATATTTTGATACTTGTGCGGTGCTGGCAACAAGAAGACATTCTTCTCCTATAATAGATAGTGCTTTGAAGAGTTTTCTTGCTAAATCAAATGTCATACCGAGCTGTCCCTTAAAAGCGGTGAGTAATGGAGTGAAATTTAAGCAAATACATTTTGAAAACTAAATACTTTTTACGTACTTTGATAGCATTTTAACTACACAATCACCGAATATGATGTAAATGCAATTAAATTGCCAACTTTTATACCCGCAAGGAGTTTTCGATTCAGTCTACATTATAGAATTGGCGGACGTCGTTCTGCTGATGTTGTGTTTGAAGGAAATATAAAAAATAATAATTAATAGTTTGCAATTAGACCTGGGTATTATCCATTGGAAGCTTAACTTGGACTTTTCATATTTTTTATATATCTTCAATTTCCAAATAAAAACTATTGGCTGTTAGATAACATTGGTCCGAAGAATTGAAATTTGTTTTATCACGTAACTTAGAAAAAAATTTAAGTGTATTGGAGGCACCGAAGTCTTATATAATATATACCTATATATACTAGAGCTCTAGATACCCGGGTATCGAGCAATGTGTGCAGGTCGATACTCGTTCGTTGCTCAACTGCTCAAATGATAGTTTGAAATTTTTCAAGTTTCAATTTTTTTTGTCAAAATTTCTTTAGTATTTCAATGAGTTTCACACTTTGCATAAATAAAATTAAAATTATGGAAGAAAGTTCTACCAAAATCTCGATTTGCTCGCGCTCAAATTCAAAAAGTATCGAGCAACGAGCAATGAACGAGTGTGAGTACTCGTTGCTCAAATACTCGAGCAGCTCGAAAATGTTCCAACAAAATCTTGAGCTCTAGAATATACATATGTATATATATCGTGCAACCAAAAAATATATTTCTTTCATAAAAATTACAAAAATCTACACTTAACCTCACTCAAACCTTTCTCTTTCACTGCATCCAAATTTGCCGGAAAGAAATCGAAATTAGGGTCCAGCATATGTTCTTCCTATGTTCCTAATATGGCATTCATTAATTCTTTATAATTTTCTGATTTATGTCCGATAGGCCATGCGGAAGTCTTTATACCTTTCATGATCAAACCAAATTTATGGTATCAGAACAAATCGACGGTATGAGAGCTATATGATGATATGATGTGGTCCTTATGTGTAAATCAGCTCCTAATTTCTATTGAAAAATGTATGACTCAAAATCTTAAAACTGAAAAATCGGTATTAAATTTGCTATAGGGTTCCGATCTAGTTGGTTCCGACAAACGATGGTTTGAATCTATTCTGGTTCACACAGTCGTATAGACCGATAGATGGCTAGATCAATTCCAATCTTTATTCTGATCTGATCATTATAAACTTAGGTATATGGGTGTGTCTCTTCTTTCGAAAGGACCATCAGAATACGCATCTCAGATCTTAGTCGATGCCTTTAAGATTTCTTGTCCAATCCGTCTCAGAAAGAAGATGAGGGAGAGTCTCAAGTTAGCGCGGATAGCAGAATCTACTCCGTGCTAGGATGCATGCAAGCTAAGAAAGGTAGAATTCGGTTTGGCAGAATTTCTGCAGCAGCGTAGAAGTCACAATCGAATCCGCAAGACTAAGGACTTATAAAATCCAAGAAAGGTTAATGGGCCAATCACTGGAAATGCTACTTCACGCCCACTTTCGATTAACTATGTCAGAACTAGGTGTAGTGTTGGCGAGAGCCACTAATTTGGATCATTTTGATAGCGTAGGCAGCATAGCGAACCCAGACAAGATTATGTGGGCAGTGCAGACTTTCAAGGATTATATATCACCCGGCTTAAATGGATTCTATCCGGTCTCTTGGTGATCAGCATGATTAGTATTCCTAACCAAAGTAGGTAAGACAGGGCATCTTTACCCTAAGAACCCAATCTGCTTAACTTCATTTCTTCTAAAAACATTGGTATGGTTTATAAATTTTCAGATCAAGCTAACTGTGTATGAGAATCTACTCTCAAAAGCACAACATACCTGCACAAAGCGTAAATCTGTAGAAACAGCTGTGCTTAATGAAAATCAGCTCTGCAAAATTGGAATTTGCTTTGGGCATTTTCCTCCCCATATCTGAAATGTTCAACAATGTTTTAAAACTATCCTTAAAGGATAGTCTTGTCCTCAAAAGGAGCGAGCCCTGGACTAGATACATGTTTTGCTCAGCTGCAGGAAGATCCAAGCGCAATGGGGACTTTGTGAAGCAGGTTGTGTGCAGGGAACTCCACAAGCTCGGGTTCTATCGTAGTGGTGATGGGTCTGGACTCTTGCGGTTGATGAATCGCTCAAGACGATGGAAGAGCAAGCTGTCCTGCTCACAGCCTATGCGGATGACATCTCAGTCATAGTGGGCAGTAAATATTTGGCAACCCTCGGTTCTCTGGCGACTTAGGCGCTTAGAACCATTAAGAACTAAGCTATTTCAAAAGAACTTAAGGCTAATGCAGATAAAACAAATATGCTCCTATTCATAAGGAAATATATAATTTAAACCAAAAAGTCAGCCAAAGCCAAGAGATTCCACAGCTAAAACCTAGCACTAAGTACTTTGAGTAGTGTTGGATATTAAGTTGTCGGAGAGACTCAATGTAGAGGAGCGACCCTATATATATGAAAAAGGATGTTGGACAGCACCAGAGGGTACATGCGATTTTGAGCATTCCACCAGCAAACCCCCTTGTAGATGAAAATAGAACATTCTTAACCGCCGCGAGGCTATATGCTGAAAGTCAGGTCTTACGGCCACAGTAGTATAGCGTTACCCATGGGCGTAAGAATAGACTATCCCGATCCCGCACCTGGATTTCAGGAAGCTGGTTTTAGCTGCAATAAAAGCAAATGGCTTGAGTATAGGTCTAAAACCCCTGCGGGTTAGGGGTTCAAGAATTTACCCGCGGTAAGGCATGCCTGTCGTAAGAGGCGACTAAAATCCAATAGTTCCCGCGACAGTCGGGTCTTTATACCGGAACGACCCGGATTTTTTATCCGGCCAAGGACTGTCATTCCCGCAACATTCCCCAAAAATTAATTTGAGGAATATTTTTGCGGCTACAACAACAACAACAGGATAGGTCTAAGATATGCAGACAGAGCTCATCATGGTTTTGCAAATGGTTCTAAAATGAACAAAGGAGTGTTGGCTTCAGTTTACTGCGCCCAACTAGAGATAAGGAAGTCGTATAAACTACAAATCTATTGCAGAATCTACTAAACTGAAATATTTGCTATAAAAATGGCGGTAGAGCTACTGCTCTCTTTGCAAGGAAAATAATACACATCCATGTGGATAGCCAAACAGGTATAAAGACCTTAATTTCATACTAACACACGGTCATTGAAGACAACGAGGTATCTGAGGAACTGGATAAGGAGGGTGTCTATTTATAACAGGAAGTACTAACGAACTTTCCAATTTTACTGATGGAACTGAAACAAAAGGAACGAGCTAAGGGCTGCAGAATCGCGAAAACTATGCATAAACCGTATGGTCCTTCTGGGACTTACATACTTTGAACAAAAGTTTACATACGATTTCATGTACTTGAAAGGTATAAAAAAATATTTATATTTGCCTTTATAATGACAACACACTGGCATAAAGAAAAAATCAATAAAAAGTTCGTCGGACAAAAACAGTGTTGACCAGTGTTATTATATTATTTTTTATTTTTTTTTTAGCTCAATAATATAGTGAAACTAATTGGTTTACATAATTATTTATTCAAATATATCATTTCAGTCGTCAAAACCTAGCCAAAAACCTAACAATTACTACTAAATATATAATTATAAACTATACAATAAAATTCTTCATTAGAAAAAAAGCTCGTTAGTGTGATGAAGTGTGAGAAAGGAAAAATAAAAAATAAAATAAAAATGTTAAACGCCAATTTAAAAGGCAAACGAATCTTCATATATATCGCTTTTATGTTTCTCATCAACTTTGATATTACAAATAACGTATTCGCCAAAACTGGCCGTGCAAAATCAACGACGATCCCAACAGCACAAAACTCTGGCCAAGGAGCTGTCAGAAGTTTCCGCATTATGACAACTGAGCTGAAATGTTCACACAAGGTGCCTGATTTGGTGGAATCTCTGCAATGCCAACTGACCAAACGCAACAATCGTACGTATAGTTCAGGCTCACTTCTACTCCGACAGCCAGTTGCAAATCTAACTGCATTGATAATGCTTGATATTTATCAACCAAATGGACGACTCGGGAATATCTTCAATATAAGTGCTGACATTTGTGAGGTTCTGTCTGCTGAAAGACATAGTTTGAAGATACTAAATAATTTGCTGAAACTTTTCTTTGCCACGGTTAATGAGAAGCCAACTTGCCCACTAAAAGCGGTGAGTATATTTGTTTGATGTTGTATGTGTAGAGTGTTTTTTTTTTTTAGATGTGTGGTTTTCAATGAGGCAAACCATTTTTTTTTTTTGAAGTGTTTTTATAGTTCTTACTGGATTTTGTACACAGTTTGGCTTGCCATTTCATATAAAAAAGACTTCATCCGGAACAAGGTTTGCCAACCGTGTAAATTTATTATAAAATACTGGTTCGATCCGCGCGACATTACACATATAAGAACTTTTCAGCGTTGAAGCTCACTTTTAATTGAATGGAGGCCTCCAAAATCCTGCGATTTAACACCGCTGGAATATATTTTGCTAGATTATGTAAAGTCACTTGTCTACACAGATAATTCCGAAATGATTGACGCCTTCGAAGAAAATATTCGGCTGGAAGTTATTCGACCACTTGCCCGATATCATTTTTAAACCAAAATGGAAAACTATTATTTTTATAGCAATGTTCAATTCTTGGCGAAAAAAAAATTAAATTACATGCATTTTATTTTTTCTTGAAAACCACACGTCAAAATAAACACCCTTTGTTTTGAAAAAAAATTATAATTTTTATCAATTTTTGTTTATTATATAATTTAAATTTTTCGTGCAGAATTTCACTTATACGCTCAACGATTTCGATATCAAAGAGACTCTTTTGCCTGCTTATATACCGAAGACGAGATTTCGCACCGGCATTCATTTTGGCCGATTCGAACGGTCTCACATAGCTTGTGTAGTTGTGGAGGGAAAAATCGTTTCTTAAAAGTGACAGCCGCTTAAATAATTAACGTAATTTGCTTATACATATATTTATAATATTGATGAGTATACAAATATTTATTTACAGAGCTGCCGATAACGTAATAAGACATAAAATGTAACTTCATACAGAGCCGATCATTATGGACCACTTTAATAATGAGACATTTAAAATCATATACCAGTGAAAGTCTTTCAAATTAAGCTATTTTAACATACTTATAGCACTCGGTACTCAGCAAGAATGGAATTTGCCCAGCTCGCTCTCTCTGAATAAAATAGATAAAAACTGATGTTCTCAATATGTCCAGCAGAAAAGTTTTCTCAATCAAAATTTAATTATTCCCAAATATTATTAGCATTATGTACACGTATGAGTAAGCAATCTTAATTCACTTAAAAAATTATTTCTGTTTGAAAAGCATTTTTCGTAGCATTTAAACGCGCATTCCACTTAGAGCACAAACAATTTAATTAAGTTCTTAAACAAAAGCGACAACAACATACATACCTACAACAAACACAACTCATTATACCGCGCACATTTTTGACACTAACACAAGCCTCGCTTTCAGCTGCAACCTTGCAAAAGTGTGATAAGTTCAAAATTTGAAACGTATGAAAAAAAACAGCTTTCACCATTTGCTTACGCTTTGCCTTAGCCGACTGCTAGCTTTCCTCCCTCTGCATGCTACTTGCCGCCCCACTCACACTAATTTCGCACTTTTCCACTTTAATCTGCTGAGCATTTTTGAAAAGCGTATAATTCTCAAATGTAAAGAAGTAAACAAAAACGTCCATGCTTTGCCTGGTCCGGGTGTTAAGTGATGGCTTTGGAGTACACAAATATGCACACACACACACACACATGCAAATGTAGAGAATTACGTAAAGACCTAAATGAACTCTTTGCTAACACCATATTTCCGCCGTTAAGTTATCCTCTGGCATTCAGCTTTTGCAGATTCTTCTCCTGCTTTCAACGGATCTTCTAGAAAATTTTGCTTCAATTTAGACTGTTTTCGAATTCCGTGTTTTTGTGATAGTAGCTCAGTGTATAGGGTATATTGAGTATGTTCACCTAACGAAATTATTGTATCTTTACTTTACGATTGTTGGATGTACGTTGAGTACAAGTTTAGCTTACTCTCTCTAACATATCGACCGCTATCTCTTGATTAAAATCTTAAAATCCAATCGTCGATCGTTGTTGGCTTGTAGCTATAAGCATGAGTCTTAAGATCGCCCCACAAAAAATGGTTTAGAGACATTAAGGCGTTAAATAGGCTTATTCGCGGAAAAACAGAAAAAATTCATTATAAAAAAAATATTTTACCCAGCTATTCACTGCTTTAAAGACATACATTTGGAAAAGATTTTCTGAAATTTTCAAACAAAAAAAATGTTTATGATACCGCCCTTGTGACGTCACTTCCGGTGAGCTCTCGGAAGAAAGGTGCAATCTGCGTTGATAGCAGAACTCATGACAGGATCATCCAAAATGAAAAATAAAATCATGGTTTAGTAAGTCCAACATGAAATAAGCTGCTCACTGAACTCACCTCTCTATTTGGCCATCATTTCCATTGCAGTATGTCACCGTCTTGTTGAAACTACATGTCAACGCAGTCCATTTCTTCCATTTACTTTCATCGTTTTTGAAAAAGCACAACGAAATGTTGCCCACAATCCAAACTCCAAATGGACCTTTTCGGAATGCATTGGATCCGGTTGCTCTTCACTCCAAATATCGCAGTTTTGCTTGTTCAACCAAAATTAGGTATCGCTAACAATTTTTCGATAGAAAAGTGGATCTTTGTCAGCGTTCTTTTACTAAAAGTTAGCCGTTGTAGTATGTCGTGGTGGGTACACCGGTGATATTTATATTTAACACACTCTACGAATATGTGTTGCACGTTTTTATGTCCAGTAATGTAAATTTGGCACGACATTTAGTTAGAATAGCAGCCGAAGAAGGTCGCCCAAACTGAAATAAAATGAAAGAACCAAATATGAATTTTAAGTATAAAACCAAGTAATTTTCAAACATTGTTCGTTTTTAAGTCGATTCATGCTTAAATTTTAAACCAAACTGAATATTTTTGAGTGTGACACAACTTTTCTTACATAAGTAAGTATATGGCAAAGGACGACCGATTTATTTTTGAAACCACCTAAGTATTGCGTCTACGAATCTTGCGGTTCGCCAGAAGATTATTATTCATTCCATCGTTTCAATATTCCTTACATACTCTCCAGTATATATTATTCATTTGAAGCTTAAAAAATAATAAATTTTTTTCACCCAAATATGTCGAATTTGTGCCTGAAAAAGCGTTTTAGCAAAGAGTTCCGATGCCTTACTTTAAATGAAGAAGACCGCCGTCGAAAGAGCGAACATTTCCAAAGCGTTTTCACGATTTAAAAATTGTGTTTTTGGTTTAAAAGATTAAAAACATGCTGGGTTTCAAAAAAGTTTGGAAATGAGGAGCTGAAAGCACTTTTCAATGAAGATTCTTCCCAAACACAATATGGGCTGACATAATCGTTTGAAGTTACTCAAAAAAGTAGGCAGATAAATTCAAAAACAAAGAAATTGAGTGTCATATGTATTTGAGCCAAAAGACGTCGAAAGACGTTTTAATGCTCGAACGTAAGATAAAGATATCGTTTTTGCAAAGAGTCATATATGAAGCCTGCCCAACCAGCCAAATCAACAGCATAGCCAAATATCTAAGGTGCAAAGGTAATACTTTGTATTTGATGGGATCAGAAGATCAGAAGTGCATGGCGCATTATGAATTTCTAAAACCCGACAACAACTCATCAAATTGAAGCAATCTCGGCCGGTTAAAACCTTTACAACAACTGGTTAGCTTTGCTTCAACCGTCTTAAAGTCTAGACCTTGCCCAAACTGACTACCATCTTTAACATCAAAATAGTGTATGAAAATTAGGGATTCTATTGTACTATTGTAGTTATTTCTGTATGAAAGGCAAAGATCGAGAAAAACTCGAGTCTTTGGCTGGCGGTACGAGTGGCCTTAGAACCCTGATCCAGTATCTTTGATACAAAACTGTAAAATTTTCCCATTCATTCCCATTTGGAAAACAGATGTGGTGCAGACCACTTTTCCCGAGAATGATTAGTGAAGAGTTTAAGTATTTTCTATTGTGGTTTCTCACATGAAGTTAATCATGCAGTTCTAACGAGTTTAATTTTCTTTTGTATAAATTGAAAGTACAGCTGTCGTTAGGGTGTATGATCTTAGAAGGATGAACCTTATCCAGTTGTCCCTAACAGCAACTAGCCGGACTGTAATGATCGTCGCTTAGCAGGAGTTGAAATCCCCGATATAAAGAGTGATATTGATGTATTTAAGTACGGATTGTTAAAAATAAGATAGCTTTCACTTTCTAGTGAAGTGCATCCAGATCCCAATATGTTCACCCGTTGCTCTCTACACCAGGATTAATTTTTACTTATTAGTAGTGTTCTAATGTGTCTTATAAAGGTATAAAAGAAGTCGAAAAGTTTTAATTATGAAGTGAACAATTCTGAGTTCAAACGTGAGCTTATAAAACTCTAAAAAATTTCCAAGAATACATACATACATACCCCTTGAACAGCTGACTTTGTCTCAAACGCCAGTAACTGCTACATTTCGAAAAGATATACAAACCACGAATTAAAGCGTTGGCATCAGCAAAGCTCAGCTCGACCTTACTTGACTAAATTTTGATTTCGTTTTTAATTCTTTTTTTTTTAGTTTTTTTTTTTGGCAAAAATTTCACTTAGTCGCCTTTTTCAGCATCATTTTTGCTATCTCATCAGCGTCACATTGCGCTTGACACCCTATAATGTCATTCTAAATTGTTGTTGTAGCGCAACTTTCGCCATGCTTGCAAGAAACGATAACACTCACAGTGGCAGCGAAAAACTAAATTTTTGAAGTAGCAAAATTAGTGTGAAATTGCAAGTGGCGACAATCCAATGCCAAACACTCTTCACTGCGCTTGATCACCAACAGCCGTTCACTTTTTCACACCTCAATTTGTGTAAGTGTGTGTGTGTGTTTGTTTGTTTGGTTGTGTGCATCTGTGTGCATGTTCTTATGTCATTTATTTGTATTTTAATGTGCAAATCACTTCATTGTCACACAGTTTGTCGCAAATGTGTTAGTGATTTTGTATATTTAATAGGCTTAGCGGATGAGCCGCACCCAAGCTGCAAAGTGAGCTCCCACCGCCCAACTACTATTACCCATATATGAGTATATTCGCTACACATGAATGCCATTTCATTCAACATTTCCATGCTTTTCGTAATTTTGTTTCTCTTCTCTCTCAATCACAAATCGCAACACTTTCTGCTTACTTTTTGTTTACCTTTTGTCAGAATTTCACGGTGTCTTTAACTTCAATACCATTTTATTCTATTTTATTCTCAATCCATGCTGTCAACTGAACAATCGTCGAATGCAATTCCATTCAATTCGTCACTCAGCAACCTGTTTTCCCAAATTCACAGTGATTTTTGAAAGAAAAAATAATAATAAAATTGAAATTAAATAAATCGCTTTTGGAGTATTTCAAAATCATTCAAAGAGCTTAGTTCATTTTTGTGTGAAATGTTTGTTCATGATTAAATGCGAATTATATTTAGTTCTCTAGTTATATAGTATACGTATATACATACATATGTATATAAGGCCATAAATTGAAAATCTGTAATTGACTTCTCGCGCTCATTCAAAATTATCTAAAATAGTTGAATTGCAGCTCGGGATTAACTTTAATTACAATTTTGTACACACAAACACATTTACATACATACGTGTATATAAACATTAGTTTGTATGGTAGTTTCGATGAGCTCATCATGAATGTGTTGTATAAAATTTATTAAATTTCGTCAAAACTCAATTGGTTGTTACAGTTCAGTGATCTTTTGATTAAAAATAATTTAGTTCCTTTTTTTCAAGTGAATCTGAAATAAAATTTAAAGTAATTACAAGCAACTAAATAATGTTATAGAACTTTTTTGTTTAAAATTTCGATTTTAACTTCATTCCTGTTTTTTTTTTGTTTTGTTTTTTTTTTTTATATCAATTTCCGTAGAAAAAAATTCAGCTTAATAGTCATAAAAATCAAGAAAACATAGATAGTAATAACTTGGTGCGATCTGCGGACTAAAAACTGGTTGCATAAGAACCTCCCAACCCAACTCTCGGAGTTTCTAGCGAGTCACTATCGCTCTCTATGGTCTGGCGTTGTTCTTATGAAACAAAATTCCCCCTTCATTTGCCCAAACTGGACGTTACTGGACGATTTCTACCTTCAAACGGTCCAATTGGTGACTGCATAGGTCCGAATGAACAGTTTGGCCATAGCAGCTCATGGTGTATGAATTATTGCCAATTCCACAAAACACAAAACTAAACATTCCCGGTCGCCAGTCCTGGATTGGAGATCATTTATGCTGGCTGACTGCCTTTCGATCATTACTGCTTTTTCTTGGCGTTGCTGTAAGTAATCCACGTTTCAACATGAATCATTCTAAGCTTCAGATATGGGACGCTACAACAGTGATTCGCAGATGGAAATTCGGTACATGAAGTTTTTCTCGTCAACTCAATGGTATCCATACATCGAGCTTCTTTGTGTAATCTGCCTTTTTCAAGTGGTTCCAAACTGTTTTCGTTCTACTTCCACCATATTGAAATCGAGTGGGATTTTATTATGCCTCTGGGATTTTAGGTAGAAGAAAACAGCTAGTTATTTTAATAAAATACAATTAAACCCGGTGATCTTCAGCTCACCTCAATTTCACAGCTTTTTAGTGACTATCGCGAGATAATAAAATTTAGATAATTCAAATTTTAATGTGATTTATTAAGATGGAATCGTGGTCTTATAGAGCGATATGGTAGTAGTTGATTAGTTTTTCGATGCAAAAATAGTTTGCCAAGCCGCGAACAGACAACGTACACTGACCGTAAAAAAAATCATGGACAGATCTCAGTCATTGGCTTCTGCATGGTCCTTTCCAATTTTATTATCACAGAAAATAAACTAAGTAATTACAAAAAAAAGAAAAATTTACCAACTGTCTGGACAAAAGTTCAAACAAACCGAACCAAAAATACTATTTTATCGAATAAATCGGTACCTGATCCACTTCAAAATTTTTCTTGAATATTATTCTTGTTTAGCCGGAGACTAATTTGAATTGATTGAATCAACGAAATCCACGGATTTTTATGAGGAGCTTTAATTTTCAATTAAGAAATACACTCGGAGGGCGTGACATTCGCTACCGAGGGTCAATCATAATTAGAAAAATGGATTTTCTATAAATTTTGAATATTGCTCGTAACAGTACGCAATGCTAAAAACTTGGTTATTGAATTAACCACCATAAATTAACTGCAAACAGGCAATTGTGACACAAAACAACTTTCTGGTAAACAATGTCAATATTAATTAAGGTAAGGGTTAGTCGACTCAGAAACTTATATATATATATATATATGCATGCTTGAAATTATTGTCCCGAACACATATGTACCTACTTACATACTCGTATGTATGTATTTATGGTATATGTCATAGACGCTTATAATAATCTCAGCGTCGTCCAATTATCGCTCTGGTAACAACGCACTTAATTCAAGTGTCAATGGCTGTCGTTTGCTACTAGACTTACAAGTCGAGACAGTGATTATGATGGACATAAGAGGGACTTGTGGCAAATACGTATACCTGCGAAGAGAGAGAAAGAGAAAATATTTTTAGGAGAAATCAGCAAAAGTTTCGGGTAATTGTAAGATAATGCAAAGGAAATTGAACTAGTCAATGTAATTAAATCGATATTATTTTTATAAAACTTTTTTTAAATACATATATGTAAAAATGATCAAATAAGGGTTATTACGTATAAGTAATATTTTATTTTTATATATATGAGTGCACTAATTTGACAAATTTCTGTACATACATATACCTGTCATTCATGTATTCGTATGTGATGATGCGTGCTAGAACATACGTGTATGGATATATTTTTAGTTTGGAATTGATATTGATACCTCAAATCAATGATGGCATGAACGCACCCACATTCACAATTGTGTTGCCACGCAACGGACCGCAATAGCCTTGAGTTATGCTAATTAAAGTGAGGCTTGTAATTAATTTGTATTTATGTATTTATGTACATATGTATGTGCGCATACGTGTATACATTTAGCCAGCTGTACATTAATATGGCGAAATTAACAGTTCTATTTTCATTTTTCTTTTTATTATGCACACAAATTGTAAGAAACAAAAGTGAAAAGCTGCTCGCGTCTCACCTACGAGTCTTCTCATGCAAACGAACTGATTGAAAAGTGAAATGTAAAAAAAAAAATATATAAAAAAAAATTGTGCCGACTATTGACCGCCATTGTGATGGTCTCTCTGTTGGCTTTTAGATAATTAAAGGTAACTTGCATTGAGGCAAAGCAAATGTATAGAGAACTAATAAAAGCAGACAAATGAGAGCAATGGAAGGAACACAACAGCTGTAATGGCTTTTTGTTTTGTTTCATCAATGCTATGTACATACCTATGTACGTGTATGTACTATTGTTTTTAAAGCATGACACAATAACAAAATGAATATTTCCACGCTAATTATGTATAAGAGATTAAGCGTGAAGTACAAATAAATATATATTATGATTTAACACATTTTTGGCTAAATTGTCGTTTAAATTCGGTTAAAATAAACTTTTTAAACCCAAAAAAAAAAACAAAAAAAAAAAACAAATATAAATTAAATATTAATATTTAAACAACAGCTTTAAAAAATTATATTATCTTTGAAACTCTTACAAAACTTCTGTGTAAAAAATATTTACTCAATTTATATAATTAACTTTTTTTACCCTTATCGAAGAAAGCATAAGAACTCTCCAAAGAAAAGCTCGTTAATTCTTTCTCAAAGCCTATCCCTCGAAAGCTCCACCACCATCTCTTCGAAAATACTCATAATCGACGCTACATTATAGCTGTTGGAGTATAGGGTATAGCTTTTTTCGAGAGATTTTAACTTTCAATAGCTCATTTCAAAATATAGGAGACTCGTCACTTTCTGCAACAAGTTGAGCTATGATCCTGTGTGGTGTGAGTTGTCCGGGCCGGACTTTTTGATAAAATTTTCGAACATTTTCTCAGCCAACCAGAGCCTAAAGAACTTTGTACTAACATTTGGGTCCGCTGTAGCTAAGAGGAGAGTTGCGGGCTCGTCACCTATCCAGAGCCAGAAAATAAAGAATATTTTTGCTTGAAAAAGATTTTCTCATAAAAATCGATAAGTCATTTGTTCAAAATAAACCACAAGCAAGGACTGGACGGAAACAAGTCCTTAGCCTGATTGTCATAGAAGAGTGCACAGCTGCTGGCGTATGCGGATCATATTGACATTGTTGGCCTCAACAACGACGCCGTGAGTTCTGCTTTCTCCAGACTGAACGAGCAAGCGGGGGATATACCTATGTCTCCTGTCATATATGTAACGACAGCCTTTCTCTTAGCACTTATATGACTGTATCTATGTGTATGCGTGTGTCTACCACACTGGGACGGCGATGTAATGTTGCCTACCTTTAAGGGCCCCGTGGCTCGATAAAGCAGTGCTAGGTTTATAAAACTGCAAATTTTGTGGAAGTTAGTGAGAGCAGATATTACTTCGAGGGGATATTTATAAAATAACATTTCTCTGGTCGGCTAGATGAACGGCTTGAAGAAAACGTTACTCAAACTAAGAAGTTCGAGAAAAGTTCAGAGTGCCAGCCGTATGTAAAAAAAAAAAAAAAAAAAAGTGTCACGATATAATATATATATATATATATATATATATAAATCACTAAACAAAAAAAAACAAAAAAAATCAATATATAATAAAATAATAAGAATAAAACAAAATTGAGGATATCGAGGTAAGTTTCAACAATAAATAACTATAGCATAGTAAATAATATTAAAATAAATATTAAATAATAAGATAAATAACAGCATCATTCTTTTGTTTAGGTCGCCAGCAAAGTAATGCAAAAGGACCTCTTTGGTAATAAAATATATCGCTGCTGTAAAAGCGCAACAACGATCAGCACAGGAAAGTAGGCCATTGGAAATAGGCCAATGCCCGAATATAATTAAGCGCTCAACTTTAGAAACTACCATCGCTGCTGTAAAAGTGCAACAACAATAAGCACAGAATTACCCGGAGTACCAGCAATTGTGGACAACATTAGTTTTGTTTGATCCTTCTACATATCTACCTTATGCATATTCATTTTATTTACTTTATTTATTTTACTTTAGTACTTTGCATTTTTTTTCTTCTTTTTTTCCTTCGCTAAGCAAATTTATCTATAATCCAGGTTAGGGAAACTTACCTGTTACCAGGGATGTTAGTTTTCTTGTAAGAATAGATTAAGTTAAACATTTTTTTGCTTTGGTGAAACTTAGATTTAATTTTGATAAATTCACAAACCACATCTCGTAAGTTTCATTTTTTTTCTATTCTTCTTACCCGGCATTCGCGAACATAAGATATATATATATTTTTCATCTTCATCGTTTTAAATTTTTTTTTGCCTTACTTAATATCAATATTTCGTAACATTTTTGTGTAATTCGGTTCGAAATAATGCTTAATCCTTAACATAAACAATTCTAGTTAGGATTAATATATGCAGATATATATATATATATAGATATACATATATATATATATATATATATATATATATATATATGTAAATACGCGTATGTAGGGAGCATATGTATGCATACTCTCGTTTTCAGCCTTCCAGTGTCATCGCGAATTGTTGGTACCATCAACGCGGGACAACAAGGTGAGTAAAAATACTCAGTACTACAAATACACGTTTATATATATATATACAGTCGAAATATAATTAATACATACATATATGCGTAATTGTGTACGCACAGACATAAATATATATATTCATACGCGAGAATGGGCATTAGGGTAGAAGAGGTGAAACAAAGATTAGGATAAATGAAAGCTTTTAATTAATATTTTTTTTATTTATTATTATTATTATTTTTCTTTATTTTTTTTATTTATTAATGTAAATTCAACTAAGCTTGTATTTTTGCTGGTAGGTAATAAACTGAAATATGATATGAAATTTTATATTTGAGTAATTTTGAGGGACTTCAATATGGAGGGTTAATTACTCCCTATTTTGGTGAGAGGCGTTACATTGTGGTGCAAGAGGAGACATGAGAGCGGGTACCCTTACTAGACGGACGAGACCAATGGACATATAGACATACAGACATAATTGGTCAGGACTAGGGGGTGCCGCAATAATATCAGGAGTCAGCGCGGCACCCATGGCTGCGTTCGTCAAACACGCAGGAGGGGTGGGATGACTCCACTTGACCGGACAGGCCCTTCTTTCCTCCCTATCTTAATTTCATACTTCCTTTATCCCCTCCTATCCAAACTCCTCTTTTGTATGTCTGAACCCAGGCATGAAATTTTTGTTCATAGTGGGGTAGGTGAGGCTAGTGAAAGGAACCCCCCATCCGGCGAGCTAACGCGGGCTAACACCACCATGCCTGGTAATCACTAGAACCTCTACCGACCGACACTTCCCACTCATAACATATATTATACAGTCATCGCATTCGCGACTCGGCTCCCACGTCACTATTGACAGTAATAACTTCCAGATCGTAGATAATTTCGTCTATCTTTGAACCAGTATTAACACCAACGACATTGGAAACGAACCACTGGAAATCCGGCGCAGAATCACTCTTGCCAACAGATGGTACTCTGGACTAACTAGGCAGTTGAAAAGTAAAGTCTTCTCTCGACGAACGAAAACTAAACTCTACAAGTCCCTCATCATTCCCGTCCTGCTATATGGTGTGGAGGCATGGACGATGACTACATCTCATGAGTCGGCGTTAGGAGTTTTCGAGAGAAAGTTTTTGCGTAAGATTTTGGGTCCTCTACGAGTTGGGAATGGCGAATACCGCAGCCGATGCAATCATGAGCTGTTTGAGATATACGGCGACATTGCCATAGTTCAACGAATCAGGAAACAGCCTAATGGATAATATTACTCCAGCTTTGAAAGTTTTCGATGCAGTACCCGCCAGTGGAAGCAGAGGAAGGGGGAAACCTTCACTCCATTGGAAAGACCAGACAGAGAATGACCCGGCTGTACTTGCTGTATTCAATTGGCGCCAAACAGCGAATAAGACAAACGAAAGACGTTCCGCTATAATCGCGTAAACGTTCTCTACGCCAATAAAGCAATCAAGCAATATTATCTTGCGAGCGCTATTTTCGTTGCTCAGCCGCTAAATATTACACGAAGGACAGTTTGAAACCACTTGAAAAAGGCTGGGTCCACAAAGAAGCTCGATTTATGGGTGCCACATGAGTTAACGAGAAAAACCTTAGAAATTTTCATCTGAGAATTGCTGATGGAAGCGAATGGTGGCTGGTGATAAAAAGTGGGTCCTTTACAGCAACGTCAAATGAAAAGGATCTTGGTCGAAGGGCAGTGAGTTGGCACAAATGGTCCCTAACCAATTACTGGTGGCTAGGAAGGTTTTGTGGTATATTTAAAGGGATTGGCAAGGAGTTATCCACTATGAGCCGCTCCCCCATGCACTCAGCTTTGGTCAATACGAGAGGAATTTTGTTTCATCAGACCACACACTTCGAAGGTGATACGTCAGAAGCTCCGAAGGCTTAGGTGGGAGGTTCTTTATAGTGTGGATCTCACAAGTGATAAACATCTGTCTATGGTGTTGAAAAATTAGCCTCAAGAGAAGCCTGTGTAAATTGAATATCCCAATTTTTTGCCAATAGGGATAAGGTTTTCTTTAAGAGAGGCATACTACATTACCTTCAAAATGGCAAAAGTCAACGAACAAAGCGTTGCATATACGACAAAAATCGAATAATTTTATCTGTTGTGATTAAAACCTTTAATATATTGCAAAAATAATGGAGGACTGTTTACTAGACGTAATATTAATATAAAAAAATCAACCACGTTATCTTATCTTGAGGAGTAGGAGGGAGAGAATGTTAGCAGTAGGGAAGATGTTGTTAAATAATAATCTTAAATGTATTCATATAGCCGTTTGGATTTTAATGGCGTTCGTGTGTGAACTCCATAAGAAAAAATGAGAGGTGATGCAAACTGACAATTCCATTTGTTGCGTTGGGAATTTATTGAGCTCTTTGGCTCTTCAAAATTTGTGGAGCAAGTTCTTGGAACTCCCGGTGCTGGGAAACATTTAAGGAGGCAATAAAGCAAACCTAGGATGTACCAATCACCCTGAGCTTAGCATCTACCATAATAGACGCCTTAAGTTTGTTGCTTCACTGTTAACCTGAGAACATGCATACGTATGCACATATGCACACACGTGCATGCATATACCATACATATGCATAAGTACCTCAAAAGTATGCTGGGGAAATTGGGCTAAGGATGATTCATGCTTAAACAAGCGTATTAAAATTGTATGTTTGTACGTTCAAAACCACAAGGCTTTAAGTTTACAAAAAAATGTATGACACTTTTCCGTACTCATACATAAATACAAATATACTATACATTTTTATTGCGTAGGTAAGTGTATATATTGTAACTTTCCAATGTTACAAATAAATTTCCATAGACACTTCCTCTATCTTCGTCCCGAAGTTCAATTTTGCTACAATTTACACTCGCTTCACCAGCATTCCTTTCGCTTTCGTTACGGTCTCAGTTCTTGGATAACGTCAAATTATTTTCAGTGTTTGTTGTTTTTATGTTGAAGTGTAAGTGTTGTTGTATTTGATTAGAATTTGAACGATTTTCATGTTAATTTCCTGTTTGAATTGGGTCGTACAGCTGGGAGATTGGTTGGGGAAAAGAACAAAAAAATACTCGTATATAGGAAAAAAATAATTAAAAACGATTTTTTTTCTAGTTAAGCGTTAAATTTTACAGCAATGCACCGTTTATAAGTACGTGTGTATGAGTGCCTAAATAACCAATTTGAACTTCCAGCAATGCCTCATCTCTTAATTGGCAAGCAATCAGACTTTGAATTAAATTAACGGGGAATAGATTAATATACATATACATATGTATAGGTATATAAAAGTGTTTAGTTATATGAAGGAATGTTGTGATTGTGACAACTAAATTTTTCAGAGGAAATTTAGCACAAATTAACGTTTCAATTACAACAAGGTGCATACAGTAATATCAATAAAATATATTGACATCTAGCAAATAGCAAAATGTATATATGAGGTCAGCTGTAATTAAAGTCACAGGGACTTATCTTCTTTCATCCTTGTTTCGTAGCTTCGCATTTATTGGTTATGTCAGCCTTTAGTCTTACGAGGACATGAATTGGCTTGTCGGGAACATCTACCTTGAAATAGTATTCCTTCTGTCACTGTTACCTTTTCCACTGGAGCTGGTTCCTACGTAGCGGTTTAAATTTTGCTTCAAGTCCTACGCTCGCTCGCAGTCGCACCTCTAGTGAATATACTGAGCAATTAGACTTCAGTGAACTCTTAAATCGAATACGTCGGCGGGGCTCCACAGAAGCTTTCTCTCTTTTGGGTGTAGTACAAGGATAAACGATGCTGCTCACGCCTTCTTTCGTCTCAATGACTTGCAGAAGACAAGTTTGTATTAGATTCAAGGGTTTCCTGATTGGCTTCGTGTTAAAACCATTTCAATTAGTTATGCCTCGCTCACTCCCGACTTTCCATTTTACTTTTAATTGCCTTTAAGTACCCAAAAAGATTCTAAAATTGAATAAGAAATAAATTAATTATAATTTCAGAAATATGAGGCAACTAAGGAAATCAGAATTTTTAAACAAAGGATTAATTTTTTATTAAAAAATTTAACCATTGTTTAGGTAGCACATACCATATTTCTTCGTTTAGGCCTTTACACCATTTTCAGAGCGACATAATAAATGCACAAGGAGAAAGTATATGTATAGGCAAGGAAAGGACAAAACCACAAAGCGGTTGCGTTGCACAAACAAACAATTTAGGCAAAAATATTATCATTATATATATGTATGTATGTATGTATATGTAGAAAAGTAAGTCTATCGCGCACTTAACTCAAAGCAACATCCGTTATATTTTAAATTACGGTCGCTAAAATTCTACGACGAAAACGAAATTCGAATAATTTCACAAAAAGAGACCAAGAAATTATGGCACAAAGAGATGAGCGTGGGCAGACTTGGTTGACACCGTGCCGAGGCAATAAAGCAAGCGCTACTGCAGAGGGAAGAAAAGTGAAATTAGAAAAATCACGTCAACCAAATTAAGGCGCGCAACAACAAAAATAGAATTAACAAAAATGATAGGCGAAAATACAGGCAGGGGGAAGAGACATAACATAAATAAATCGCGATAAACAAAACTTTTTTTTTGCTTATCAGTGTTTTTTTTTTTGTTTTTTTTTTTTTTTGTTTGCTTTTCCACTTTTTACAGTTCGACGAACCTTGTAATTTTTAAATTGCTGCGCTAATGGGATTTAACACATTCCAAAACTTCTTCTTTCGCTGACAGCTTTTTTTTGTTTTTGCTTTTTATGTTTTCACTTTTTACGCCAGCTTTCACTTGGTGCTTTTCGCTTTGATTTTTCATCACATAATTTTAAATTAACTGGTTTTTCACGCGAAATTCAACATCTGCGGCTGTCAAGTATTTAAGAATGTATTGTTGTGCTCAGCCACCTTAATTTTCCACGAACTTTGCTGCAAAGGATGGAAATTATGTGGAAGCTCATATGCTTCTTCATATACGAGCAGACCGTATTTTTTATTTATATTATTGCTTTTGGCTTCTGCCACCGTAATTACCTCGTCATTTCCTGGAATTGATAAAACAAATCATTTATGCTTTCAACATATTCATATAATATATGTATATGGTAGAATGGAGGAGAGCTGGTTATCTCCGAAATTCAATTCATGTAAATAAATATGCCTTTCGCTCACTAACTTATAACAAATAACAAATGAATTTTTTTAGTCTTCTTTTAGCTTAAAGTTTTATAAATATGTATGTATTATTTACATCAAAGCTTTGACAAATGTTGACGGCACCGAACCAATTTTTGTCACATTAACAGTGAGCGAGACTTGATAGTTACATAATATTAGGTCAAGTAAAAATTTCGTTCGGTTTTTATCTAAGAGATGGCGTTATTGTCCATAGTACTAGTATTACGTGTCGCATCATGTCATACTATATGGCGCTGAAAACGTGTTTATTCCCACTAAAAGTTTGTCTTTGACAGTTTTTCGATTTATTGACTCAGTACGTTGTGAGCGCTCGTTAAAGATGGACACCAGCAAAGAGGAAATTCGCTACATTTTACAAATTATTTTTCGATCAAGGTGAAAAAGCAGCCAAAGTGGCTGAAAAAATTAGTTTAGTTTATGGACCCGATACTGCAAACGAACGTGTAGCACAAAAGTGGTTTGCTAGGTTCCGTTCCGATAATTTCGATGTCAAAGATGCACCACGCGTCGGGAGGCCTGTCGTCGAAAATTGCGATAAAATTATGGAAATAGTGGAAACAGACCGTCAAGTGAGCACTAATTTAATTGCTGAGGAGCTAAAGATAAGCCAGAAAACCGTTTGGAACCATTTGCATAAAAAAAAAACCGAACGAACTTTTTACTTCACCTAATATAAAGTGAGCTTTTGGCGCAAGCACTTTCTCTGTTTTAATATTTGTCTTTGCTTTTTTAAAAATTTGCCCATTTATATATAAATATATTTATTTATTTATATATTAATATATTTACAAAAAACTGTTTTCTTTTTATTTTCTATTTGTTCATTAGTTAAAATATTTATTTATTATATTTTATTTACTTTTAAATCTTTTAAATATTTACTATATAGTTCTTTACTTATATTTTTATTTTTCAATTTATATATTTTTATTAATTTATCTATATATTTATTTAAACTTTATCTTTTCAATTAATAATTCTTTTATATATTTATTTATTTATTTATTTTTTCCTTACTTTTCTATTATTTGTTAATTTTATTTATTTATTTTTTTGTTTATTAAATTGAGTATTTATTTATGTATCTATTCATATATTTATACCTAACCTCTTCATTAATTTCCTCATCTATTAATTTATAAATTTAATAATTTATCATTTACATAATCAATTAAGTAATTATTTATTTATTTATTAAATCACTTCAGCGTTTACAAAGCGCCAATTATATATATTATATCTTAAATTATTTAGTTATTTATTTGTTAATTTTTAATTTATTAAATTTCTTATTAAGTTACGAATAGTTTTATTTACATTTATTTATTATATAAATTTTTAATTTATTTATAAATCATTTATATATGAATTTTTTAGTTTTTTATTTACTTATTAAGTAATTTTATTTACTTATTTATATTTTCATTGGATTATTTATTACTTTCCTTTATGCATTTATTATTATTCTTTATTTATCTATATTTATTTATTTAGTTTTGTTTTTATACAATTAGTTAGATTATTTTTTTATTTTTATATTTATTTATCTATTTGTTTATTATTTCTTATTTATTTTTTATATTTGTTTAATTATTTTTTATTTATTAATTATTTTATTAGTTTTTTTGTTTTCTTATTTATTCTTTAATTTAATTATTTATTTATTTTAATTTTTTTTTATTTATTTACTTTATATTTATTCATTCATAACTTAATTATTTATGTATGTATTATAATAGTATATATATGTACGAGTATGTAAATATATGTGGCAGCACAATATTTCGAACAACATTCGAACATGCGAAATACAATTAGCTTAAGTCGAGCTTTAAGTTCTTCCTTCCTTCATTCGCAGACACGAGCAGTTCTTAATTTTCTAATAATTTAATCTAAGTAATAGCATGTAATCATTTACTAAAATAGAATAAATTTTATATAATTTGCGACTTGAGGTATGCGTCTTGATGTTTTTCCAAAAATGGAGGGACCTAAGTCGCCTCCGAACGGCTAATGGTGTATTATGAGATGCTTTTTACTTTATGTTATAAATACACTTGAAACGGTTGACTTTCCCTGCCTTCATACATTAAAGAATTCACGATTCACTTCAAAATTGACTTGCTTGAAAATAATAATAAGTCAGCCCCTGGTCCACTTTCCAAAAAAAAAAAATGTTCACATAACCTTGGTAACTTGCAAATCTTTACAAACGAACATTAGATTTTAATATACAACTTAACAATACGTTCCGAAGTCAATTATATTGTCAAGCTGAACTTTAAAAAGCGAAAATAAATTCCCAATAAAACTATAAGTTTACAAAAATATTAATTTCAAACGTTCAATCAACGTTAAACGGAGAGGAAAATTTACCGGCAAGAATATTATCAATTAAGGACTCTTTGTATATATTCATATATACTCGAATATGCATACATACGTGTACGTGTAGGTATGTGTATAAAAGTCAATGCTACAGGTGGAAAGCGTGAGAAGTGAAATGATTGTGAACAAAAAATTGGAAAATGAGAAAATGTATTTTTCATGCCCGAACACTCATATTAACCACATACATACATATATGTATACACTAGCCAACATTTAGCACTGCCAAAAATATATATACTCGTATCAAGGTAATAAAAAAATATATATAAATAAAATTTCCATAAATAAAATTCAGTTGTTTTCACTCATAAAATATATGTTAAAAACACCATAGTTTAACAAAAAAAAAACCCAAACCAACAAAAACAAGTAGGTACAGCTATCGACCAATCACTTGGTTGGCCAGAAGTTAACACCAAGCAGTTGGTCGGTGCAACAGACTATCCCGTACACATATACCTACAACATACGTTCATATGTTCACACAGATATACGTCTGTACATCTGTACATCTGGGCGCATCCATCGATCGGTTAGCGCTTCGCAATTTAATTGAAATTGTTGCAATTAATTTTGATTTAATTGAGCGTTTCCGCTTGCAATGTGAATATTCCTTTCATGCAATTGAAAAAAATGACACCTACGCATATGCATACGAGTACATGACTACAAATATATGCACTAAAATAAATGTACGCTTTTAACCGTTATGTCAACACCAGCAATCACAACGAACAAGGTTAGGATTTGATATAAAATAAAATAAATTCTATTTATGAAAAATTGTATGTATGTAATATCTTTAACTTTTTGTTTTTCTTACATATCCTCCATATGGTCCGGCTGCGTACCTCGCAATCTTGTGATCGACCACTACACGTGCGGGGTGGGATAGATATTTTTCAAACAAATGGAGGGGCCTACAGCTTATACCAAGCCCTCTCCGAACGACTAATGGTTTTTTTAAGAAGAGCCTTTATTTCATATCAGAAACCGCAATTAGAAAATTTAACTTAATTTTTTATTTAAATTAAAGGAAGAGGGCGAAATGCATGTGCATGAAGATATTGGAAAGCCGGTCGACAAGGATAATACTAAAAAATATACGGCGGCTCACAGAAGGTTTAAAAACTGCGGCATAATCATGTATGTCTAAAGCACACTGGCTCTATGAAAAAAAACGCTTGGAATTTAAGTGTGCTCTGCCCAATCCATAAAAAAGGGAACCCCATCGTCCGTCGTCAAAAATCTGATAGGATCTGATAGGATCATTGACCAGGAATTCACCATATACCTAATTTTTTAAAAGACCTCACCTTTCCGTTGATTTCAATACACAGTCAGAAGCTGTTGCTACACCGCTATGTCTGAATATGTCATTCCTGCAAAACTTATATGGCTGTGTAAACTGACGCTAAGAAACACCAGAAGGGCGGTCAGAATTTAAAAGGACCTCTTCGAGCCGTTCGATACCAAACGAGGTTTCAGACAGGGAACTGCAAAAAGAAATAGGTAAGGTACAATCTTTTACAAAAGTGCACAATTACTGGCGTATACCAATGACATTGATATAATGAGCCTTAACAACCCCCTTTACTTCTGCTTACTCCAGGCTTGACAATGAAGCAAAGCTTTCATAACATTGAAATCAAAGTTAGCTTCAGCTATCTACAATAATAATGTCAGCCTTGAAATCCAACGTAACAACAAAAGCTACTTTGGGCCAAGTAGGTATTTGAATAGTCCTCTCTCAACGAACCAAAACTAAGCTCTTGAAGTTCTACATTATTTCTGTCCTGCCTGTCCATAATCCGGCCTTAGGTATGATCTATGGTCGCATAGGCAACGGCAAATTCAGTGACATTGGCATAGTTCAGCGAATCAAGAGACAATGGTTATGCTGACTAGGTCATGCGGTGCGAATGAATGAAATCACATCAGCTTTGAGAGTATTCCACAGAGTAGCCACCCATGGAAGCAAAGAAAGACCCTCCACTGCATTGCAAGGATCGGGTGGAGAGCGATCTCATGTTCAAACCTGTTCAGAGCGCCAAAAATTCCTTCTTTCATTTGGTTCACCAATACTCTGAAGGGAGCCTAGTATTCTTGAAAATATTACTTGTTGACTCCTTTTAATTGCAGGCAAAGTTAGTCGTTGTCATCAAACTCATCTAACCGGAGATGCAAGCAACGAGCTGTTTTGCTGGGCTTGAATCCGGGTGGGTTAAATGAGTGGGTTTTGGTGGGTATTCAAAGAGGAAGAAAGAGGCCTCAAGGACTTACGAGTATGTTAAGTATCTCATTGTTGAGTCGGCATAAATACGACCTCAGCTGTGTCAATATTACTCAGGGTCCATTAAAGAGCTTATACTAATCATAGGCTACGGTCAACGGCCCTTCCAGGTAATGCAGTTGTTGAAGATAATACCTACTGAACAGAAGGACTGCAATATAAGATAGTTTTATAACTTCTTCATCCACATCTCACTACTCTCCGGGGCTGTCCGCTGTGACGTGGTTCATTACTTGGATTTCTTTGTTTTTTAGCTATTCAACCAAAGGTTAAGGTAATTCATTTTCCGCAGTTGGCGGTATATTTTTAAAAACCAAAACCGCGTTATTTTTAATATTAAGACACCCAGCAGAACTCACGCAAAATAAATGTATACATTTAACCAAATATATGTGTACAGGCTCTGCCACAGGAATATTTATTATTTAATTTGTACAATTGAAATACGTATTTTTTGCGATAAACATTAATGGATATGTATACAGCAATTTTATATATTTGTGTGTACAAGTAACTGCTCTAACATACACGTACGCGATACTCAAATATACATACATAGGTATAATATTATACAGTAAGAAAAACAAGTTTTCATACTTTTCTGAGGTTAAAAGGTCACTATTTAATAGGTTTTCACTCAAATGATTTTAGTCGCATCTGTTGGGAGGAAGGCGAGGGAGAGTTTCTTGAGTACCACATTTGTCAATGTACAGCCTTGAAATTTACGCAACTCAAGTTCCTCGAGAAACACTTTTTTGTCTGTCTCGCTGCGCTACCCTGAAGTTGTTAACTAGAATCCAACTAGTTTTCATTTTGCATTAACCAGTTCATCTTCCATCTATTACCCATGTAAGCAACTGGTATTTTTAACAGGGTTAATTGTCCTTTGATATATCAGTTACATACTAGGCAAACACTAGTTCATTAACGCAAAAATATAATAAAAACAAAAAACGAGGCGCTGATGTATTCCTCCGATTTTGATGATTTTCAGTGACAATATTTATTTGTATATATGTTTGTAGAGTACCAAATCTCACTCTTTAAGATGCTTTTTTTGACGGATTTCTGAGCCAGAACGTCACATTCGATAAAATCGGTTGTATAGGGGCCATGAGATATAATCCTCCGGTTTCAGCTATCTTCAGATTCCATATTTCTTTGTACATACGTGTAGAGAATACCAAATTTTATACTCTTTGATGCTGTTTTGATGGAATTTCGACAAAAATGGCATTATTTCAATCTAAAGAGAAAAATATGCCACTAATAATGGAAAAAAATATCAGCCAAATATCCGCCATAGCTATGCGAGTTCCATCCTTGAGGTCTTGAATCGACGTCGGTTTGTTGACGTAGACCTTATCTTTCACGTTCCCTGTAAGAAGAAGTCGTAAGGTGTGAAGTCACAAGTTCTCGGTAGCCAATTACGATCACCTCTTCGACAGATGACACGGTCCGTAAACTTTTTTCTTGTCCAGATCCGGCCACAAAAAATTATTCATCACCTCTCGATACCGCAATCCATTCACGATAAGTAAGGTCCAATGACCCCACCGGACCATAAACCACACCAAACAATTGCACATTGAGGATAGAGAGGATTTTCAACAATTAATCTTGGGTTTTCTGAGCCCAGAGATGCTCCAGTTTTGCTTATTGACGTAGCCATTGAGGTGGAAATGTGTTTCATTAGCCAAGATGATTTTTGGATGAAATTCTGGATCATTTTTATGAATTTCAAAGACAAAATCAGCAAAGGCACGATGGTATTGGCTTGAGTTTTCGCGTTAACTGAACTTTATAATCCTTAATTCCAAGTCTTTATGCAAAATAAGTAGTAATGATGTTTATGGAATGCCCAGTTCTAAAGAGCGACGAGGGTATTCTTCAACACTTTGGGCTACAACAGCAATACATTGAGATATTCTTGAACAATATGGACGTGTTTTATTCTTCACAACATTAACTTGTTCCCATTTTTCTCATCGATTTCTGCATTACGGCCCGGCAAGGTGCTTCACCACGAAAAATTAGGCTTTTACCATTTTAGTAAGTAGTAGTAGTAAATCTTAATAACAGCAATGTATTGTTGTAGCATGTATCGTTCGATTTGTAATACTGGTGTAGTTTTTACTTGTGAAATGTCAACAAATTCTACTTTCAATTTGATCACTTCAACAACGCGTACCTGAGAATCTATTTCTTTAGCCCTTTTATTATTCCCCTTACTAGTGAACTGCTATACAGATAACCACTTGGTAAGATTTAATCTTCAAAATACTGGTATTTAACTGGAAATTTTGCATACTAGTCTAGCCTACGCCTGCAAGGGACATAAAAAATCAGATAATTTACATTTTTTTAAGTTTATTTTTTTTTTTTTTTTGGCCTTTTAAATGACATGGAATTTTTAGGTTTCACAACAAATTTTAAACAGTTAAAATTTGCTTTTAAATTTCAAAAACATTTACAAGGACATCAAAAACCTGTGCAATACTCTGGCATACTGTACTAAGTGTTTGTATTTACACATTTGCCAAAGCGTGAAACAATCTTCAACAGCACTAATTTGCAACATCATACTAAAGGTAATTAATTTAAAGTAATTTTTTTATTTATATTTCAACAATTTTTTATTGCTTTTGCGACAATTTCCGACACTGCATTTTTATGTTTTACTGTTTGTATTTATATCACTCTCTCTCTCTCTCTCTCTCTCCCTCTCTCTCTCTCTCTCTCCCTCTTTATGGTCAACGTAGACATCCTACGTAAGTGGCTTTGTTATTTTTGTTAATGTTGGCCATTAAAAGGCAACAAAAAATTATTGCGCTTTTTTAGTTTCGTATATTTTTTGCGCGTCAACGATTCATAAAAATTCAGTGTCGTTCAATAAATGCCTCGCAGTGCGTATAAAATGGTTTCCCTGGGCGACAATGCAAATGTTTCATTTCATTTTCTGTTATTTTTCTGCTTTTTTATTATTCACTTATACAAGTGAATCTTTTTGCTTTGGCTTTTTCCGTATATCAATGCACACGTATATACGTACGAGTACATATGAAAAGTGTATTTATGCGGTGTTTGCATGTGTGCTCTGTTCTCTCATTAAATTGGTTATAAATTGGCGAGTACTTAATTAATTTTCACTGAGGCCTTAAAAGTAAAAATTTTTATCGATACGGTTTTTACAAGCATTTAAAGTTAATATTGACGGTGAAATTAATATATATATGTATGTATGTATGCACATATAAGCGAAATTCTGCCGAATGCAAATCTAAAGTCAATATATTTAATTGACTTCGTTGATTTTTTTCCCCAATTAAAATCAATTTATTTATTTTATTATTCTGCGAAAAAAGTGAATAAAGGTAGTTTGTATAAAAAAAGTGTTTGTTGGAAAAAAGTATTTTTTTTTTTCAATTAGGCATATTCACCAGATTATTACATTTAAATAACGGGCATATTAATATATATTTTTTTTTAATACTAAACTTTTCTTTATAAAGTTATGAATTTCAAGATTTAAAGAAAAATCTGCTATAATTGAAAGTAGTAATAAAAATTCTTCAGCGAAGAGGCTTATTTCTCACTCGTGGCATACATAAATAAGCAAAGTTATTGCATTTTAAAATTTATTTAAATCAAGTACACATGAATTTTTCGCCATTTTTAGGGTAGCTTCATTATTTCATCTCAGCTTGCCACTTCTGTAGTTTATCGACATAGAGTTTGACCTTATGGTTTTCAGCGGCGCTTTGTTACCCATTTTTTTACCATCGAGAGAGTCTTGCGAAAACTTACAACAGCATTATTTTTTACCACAAAAAAATTGCTTTTGAAATGACATTAGATATTATATAAATGAAGTAAAAAGTTTCTTATATTAAGATGATGAGAATGAATAAAAAAAAATTTAGTCTCGCTAAAAAAATTAAATAAAACTAATTTAATTAAAAAAAATTTTAAATTAATTTATTTAAAACATTTTTAAAACTTTCAAAAAGACTTTTAATGGAAAATTAAATTTTTATTTATTATTTTCTTTTGAATAAGACTGACTTTTCTCATATTTTTTCCGCCAAAATTTGAATTAATCAGCAACCTGATTTATTAAGTAATGATTTGATTAGTTCGACCTATGGCTTGCACATATGTATATGTACATACTCTTATATATGTAGCTACGTGTGGACATGTGTAACTAAGTGAATAACTACACTTGTGAGCGATGATTATTGATATTAAATGTATATTAACAGCTGTACTTTGTACATAAATATATATATGCATATTATATATACATGTGCATGTGTGTGTGTAGATATATGCATAACGCAGCAAATACAATGTGCATAGAATAGGGAAATCAACCATGAAAACACGAGCATGTATACCCACTCATACACCCACTTCACCAACGACAGCCAATACTGCCAAAATAATTGTTATTGTTCGCAATAAAATTGTAATTAACTGCGTGAATTGATTCTTAATTGTATTAAGCCCTGTGCAGATGTACAACCATAGATATTTATGTGTAAATATTGATTTGTATACATGTATAGGTATACATATATAACTCATTAATGATAAGCTTTACATGCTGACTGACCACCCACTGTGCACTGATGCCAATGATGCTTGGCGACGACCGATGAAACATGATAAAATTTGGTGTTATACTCTTTGTTGTTGTGCTTAATTAAATGTTCATACATTGTATTACATATGTACACCTATGTATGTACTCAGCTACATATGCACATATGTATGTATAAACATTTTCTGATACATAAACAGCAAGCGACAAGCGTTGAATGCCAAAAAAAAGAAAAAACAAAAAAGAAAAAAAACGAAATTAAAAGAAAACTCGTAGACAGTTAAGCAGCAGGAGAAATAAAATTAATCTTCGAAATGTTAGAAGTGAAGAATGTGCCGAGCGCACATGTTAATCACTATGCAATAATAACATTAAGACATGCATGCTCGCTGGCACAAGCTATGAAAACTAAGCTACCGAATAGTATTTGCACATATGTTCATATGTATTTATGTATGATATATAAATATATGTATGAATGTATATATTTATTAGTAAGCAGCCAAACTGAGTGTGTTTGGGGAAAATGTTTTATTTGATTACATTTGCGATTTCAGCAGTCACTTGCTGAACCAGGCTGAGTTGTGGAATTAAGCAGCCAAGGCATGGCATGGCAAAAGGGCAAAAGGAGGCACAGATATGTTAGGAAATAACGTCGTTTAGGCATATCAAAGTGCTTGAAAAGAGCTTTAACGCAGACATCAAGCAAAAAGTTTTACGCTCGCACAAATGAATTTAGACAAAGTAGACAGGCAAGAGATATTTGAAGAAAATAAATGAGTGGTTTGGCTGAAAGTAATTAATTAATAACTCAACGCATGTATACATATATAAATACGTATGTATGTATATGTTTATATATTAATATATCTACTTGTAAGGCCACAACTTTTATCGCTTTCAATTCACACACTCTAAATAACATCTTAGCAGCTGGTCGTCATGGCGTATGAGTAATATTTTTAATATCACTTTTCTTTAATTTTTTTTTCTTTAATTTTTTTTGTTTTCCAATCTCGCGTTTTGGTCTTCGCTGTGGTTTGTGGCACGCTTCTACGCATTATTTACAGCTCACACTAAAGTTTTGCTATTTTTCTTTGCTGCATCGTTTACAAATAAATATTTCTTGACATATATTGTATATAGTACGCATGATTGTGTCAAAAACAAAAATAAAAAAAAACCATGCTACAAATATTTTTATTTTTTGCTTGTAAATACATCTCTGTTTTTCCGTGTTCGTAAGAAAAACTGTATGTTTAACTACTTATGGCAAAATCGTATTTTTTTTTTTTTTTTTGTTATTTTTTCTGCTACTTTTTTTTACTGCATTTATTGTGATTAAAAACTATTTCATAAGATCATCAAAAATCTGTGAACATTAATTGTTATGTAACGAAAGCAAAAAAAAAAGTTTACCTGAAAGCATACTGGTCGTGGGTGAAGACAGTTATGTGATATTTTTGTATTCATTTGTAATTAATATTCTTGTTGAATATAAATAATTACATAAGCATACAAGAAGAGAAATTTTCATCAATTCAAATATTATAAGACTGGAAAATATTTTTTTCTTCTTTCACATACCTAACACATTCTTGAGAAGTGTTAAACAAAAAAAAAATTGGGTATATATTATAAATTAAATAAATTTTTAAAAGTTAAGCATACTTTTACAAGTCTTCTCTAAGGAGGCGTTTTCATACTTGCGCCTTTAAGAAGAAATAAAACTCATACAATTTATGGTTATGGCCAAGACTTTAACTTTATTATCAATATAAGAACTTGGCATTATGTTTGAAACTAACTTTTGCCCGTGACCGCCGTAGCCAGCTCGAATCAATTCCAGCAGATAACCCCTATTTTGGACAATTTTTACAGCGTCAAGCGACTCACGTGGCGTTAAATTCCACGTTCTTGGAGGCCACACCAAAGGTCTACAAGGCGTGATAATGTACAATAGTTATCAAAAGGAAAATGAAATAAATATTGTATATATTAAATTAAATTTAAATAGAAATGTCAAAAATAATGCGAAAAATAAAAATCAAGTAGCAAAAAAATAATAAAAATGTAAGTAATTGAAATTGAATTAAAATGTAATAAAAAAAATTATAACACAAATAAATATAAAACTAAAAAATAAAAGATAAAACAAAAAACAAAAATAAAAATAATATTATAGCACTAAAAAGGATTAAAATAAAAATAAAATACTAAAAATAATTAATTAAATTAAATATTAAATATTATAATATTAAATATAAATATATGAGAGCAAAAAATAGAAATAAAAAAGTGTAAATAGGAACTAAAATCAAAGTAAAAAACTGAGATTAATGTAAAATTAAATAAAAATATCAACAAAAAATATGCGAAAAACAAAAATTTTTAGCAATAAAAAAATCAAATCTAATCTTAAAGTAGAAATAAAAATCGCCGCAAAAATATTAAATAAAACAAAACTTTAATAAACATTTAATAAAAAATAATAACAAAACTAAAGATAAAAACAAATTAGCAATACAAAGAATTCAAACATAAATAAAAGAAAAATCTAAAGTTCAAAATAAAACTAAAATATCCATGAAAAAATTAAATATAATATAAAATTAAATAAAATTAGTAACAAAAATAAAAACAAAATTACAAAAAAAATATTCAATAAAGATAAACAAGTGTAAACGAAAACTAAAATAAAAATAAAAAAGAAAAAAATAGGGTTTAAATTAAAATTAAATCAAAATAACAACAAAAATAATAAAAAAAAAAAAGTAAATAAAAAATTATGAAAGGCAAGTTTGAATTAAAATTCCAAACAAATATTAAAATAAAACTAGCAATAAAAATAAGATTAGAAAAAAAATAGAATTAGAAATGAAAATGAAATAAAAATAAGAATATAAAAAAAGGATTAGTGAAACATAAAGTAAAAATATAAAATTGAGATTAAATTTAAATTAAATAAAACTAACAACAAAAAATCTAAAATTTAAAAAGAGACAAAAAGAAAAGCACATCAAAATATAAATAAAAGAGATGAATGTATTAATTAAATTCGATTTAGTAACAAAAATTAAAATTAAAATAGCAGTAATAACAAAATTAGAAACAATTATGAAGTAAAACTGAGAATACCAAAAAAAAAAAATAAAAATATAATAAAAAGAAAAAGGTGCAAACTAAAAGTAAAAAATTACAATAAAAAATAAAATTTAAAATTAAAGAATAAAAGGTAAGATATTAAAGTTAAAAAGAAACATTAAAGGCTTTAATTGAAATTCTTGGAAAATAGAAAAAACAAGTTTAGTTCTACAGAAATAACTATAGTTAGACTTGTACTTTTGTTTAGTTTTAATTTTCGGCGTAAACATTTTATTTCTTTCTTTTGTATGCTGCTACAGAAAATGCATTGGGATTTGTCTAATGCGCATACGAATGCGAATGGGAATGCCATTAACAATTTTTATTTTTATTTATTTTTTTAACATTTTCTTTTACTATGGTTACGTATGTACATACATATGTATGTATGCATGTAGCACAACATGCCTTTTGCCAGCGAAATCGCTTTAACACTTTTCAAGTGTTTTTTAATACCAGCGCACACACTGAGGTACATACGTACATACACACGCACTTACTCTCTCACATGGGCCCTCTTAATGCTATTTGCCATTTGAATGCTGTGCACATTATCCATTCACCATGGCACTCATTTCTATGTACATACATATATAAGGGTGCATATATACACGTACACATATATAAATATATATATGATTGCGTGTAAAATATAAAATCAGGGGTACCGATGTATGTACACATATTTCCACATATGTGCAGACGCATATACATGAATGTATATATGTATGTGTATGTATGGCAGTGTATGCTTTAAAGTGTTATGTTCTTTGGCGCGCATTCTAAGTTTGCCTGACCCGCTTTTGCAACCTTAACATACTAAATATTGCGACCCTGCTGTTGGGTTTTGTGCCCTTCGGGAGCATCTTAAGGCCACACAGCCACGGCATTCAAACGTGCTGTTGCCTCAGTTACAGTGATTTTATTTTGACGAAATCTCATACAAATATACAAAAGTATATACTATTTCATACATACATACTCCTACATACAAGCGCATGCATACACGTACAACATAAATACATACAGACATTTAAGTCTGTAATGTATTTTTTTTTTTCTCTGACAAAGCAAGTGAGTGAGTAACTTGTTGTGGTAATTTACACGCTTAAATTACTTTTTGTTGTTACTGTTGTTGCTGTTGTTTTTCCCTTGATTGCTTTAGAAGAATTCAACTTCAAATGTCACATAAATGTTTGCCTTTACGAGCTATTAGTAAGCAGTAGTTTTATGCTTTTGTTGCTGCTGCTGCTTCTTCTTCTGCGGCGCATTAACTTTTATTACTTTGTTTTTATTATTTTTGCTGATTTCTGCTCATGTGAGGATTTGAGTGGAATTTAATTTGATATTATTAAATTTTAAACATTTCCATTAAGAGTATCTACTTTCCAATTGAGTTGTTTGGTGTTTTTTCTTTCTCGTAAATATGTAATTCAACGGATTAAAAGAAATTCAAATTTACCACCTTTGGTAAACAGAAAAAATGGTAGACAAAATTAAAATGCCATAAAATTTGAAAAAAAACAAGCATCTTCGAATATTTAAAAAGTCTTCAGCAACGTACTTCAATTTAGCAAGGACGAAGTTCCTTATTCTGAGCTGACTTTGATATTTCAAGAAAAATGGCACTTTATGACATAAATGACCAGATGTTTATTTCAATGTTAAGTGGAAGATATACCATTAATTCTGAAAAACAATTTCAGCCACATTACCACCATTGCTACGCTTACAGGACCGTATCCTCTTTATGAAATTTTCCATCATCAAATCGCTGTTATATGCCCGCAATAGCTTCACGAACTCTATATTTAAGTTTTTGAATTGACGGTTATCTGTTGGAGTAGACCTTTTTTTGTACGCGCCCTCAAAAGAAAAAGTCGCAAGATGTTAAATCATAAGATCTCGGTGGCCAATTCGAAAGATATCCATTAATTTTCGAAAAAGTAAGGTCCACTGATCCCGCCGGACCATAAGCCGCACCAAACAGCTACACGTTGAGGATGCCGAGGCTATTTCACAACAAATTTTGCGTTTTCCGAGCCCAGGGATGCGACTTTTTTTCTTATTGACGGAGGCATCGAGGTGGAATGGACCTCATCATTCAAGTCATTATGCTTTGCGCAACAATTTGCCGTGTTCTGCGTTACTAGGCGTCCAATGGCCATTTGTGTTCCTGATTGGCGTCTCAAATTAACTCAAGGCTTAAACTTTTATGTGTTTTCCAAAGAGAATATTTTGGGATCGGATTCGTAATAATATTTTTTCTCTTTAGAGTTTATAAAATTGCCGAATAGGTGAGTACATTGTTGAACTCATCAATATATTGGTTAATATTATTTTCACTGCTCAATTTTGGGTTAATTTTAATGAGACTACCCATATTTTTTTTAGTTTTCGAATTAGTTTTTTTAATAACACCATGGGTAGCTCGTAAATTTTTATGAAAACTGGCCGAAAGCTATATTGGGTTTTTTCTAGGTCAGTATTGTAAAGCTAGCGGCCTTCTCAAGTTTATTAGGCTAGAACCCTAATAGAATTACTTTTCATTCGTGCTTCCACACGATCTTTGCTCATTTTCACATCACACTGGTTTTTGCCAATCTGTCGGTGATCACTCTTCGTGTAAAGGAAGTTTCGAATATGTTTCCAGTAGATCGAATTTGATTCCTGATCCTTGGTTCATTTCCTTCTTGGAAAAAGTATTTCATTACGGCAAATCATCGAAAATTTTTACCAAATCGAACAAGGAAGAGTAGTCTTCCTGCTAAACTAAGCAAAGTTTATCTACCTCTGTACCGAGTTCCAAGTAAAACGAACAATAAGTACAATGGCCGCGGTAGCCGAGTGGTTAGCGTTGCGTACTGCCATTCGGAAGGCTCGGGTTCATATCCCAGTGCCAGCAACATCCAAAAGGTATGGATAATTAATTTAAATAAAAAATTAAGTAAGATTTTCTAATTGCGGTCGCCCCTCGGCAGGGAATGTCCACCCCTCCGAGTGTATTTCGGACATGAAACAAAGCTCCTCATAAAAAAACCATCAGCCGTTCGGAGGCGGCTTAGTATAAACTGTAGGTCCCTCCATTTGTTGGGAAAACATCAAGACGCAAAACCACAAATTGGAGGAGGAGCTCGGCCGAAAATCGCTTCAGCGGTTACAAAGCGCCAATAATATATATATATAAGTACAATGGTTTTTCATAGGTCAATCCCTCGACCACTTTTCGATTTTTTTTCTTCCTTCAAATCTTCCCGGGAATCATAGAAATAAACTCACAAAATTTATGTGTAATCACGTTTGTTATTTCGTAGATCCTAGACAACAAACAGACGTTCATTATACTATAGACATACGTTTATAAATAAATTTAGGGAGCTTGTTTTATCATGAATGACAAAAAATATTTATTTTTATTAAGCGATCAGTTCAAAAAACTTAGAGATTTTGTATTAATTAATGAGCCTTAACTGATCTGGTTTAGTTAGTGCAAATAAAACAAATTTATTTCACTTTTTGCCCGACGTTTTGCTAAATATTTTAGCAATTTCAAGGGCTAAAGCATCAACAAGATGGAAATTATTTAAGAAACAATGTTATACATATATATATTCATTATTACCACAATGTATGGTAGCTAAATTGATAGTGAGTAGAATAGACAAAAAATATCTTTTTTCCAAATTGAAAAATCAACTTATGCTTTTTATTTATTTTTTTTTTTTATTTCTTTGGCTACAGACTTCACGGGACTTTCTCTGTGTCGAGATGAAAACTTGTCTGAATTTTTAAAAAATACCTAGATTATATTCTATATGTCTATATAAGATCAAACTTATTTTGTACTGAAAACCAAAACATTTCCTCAAATACTTGCCATAAATCATAAAGTTAAGACAGAATCTGATATATGAAACGATTACGTTGAAATAAGGAATAAGTAAAACGATTGGAGGTGCGCAAAGAACACAGAGAATGCCAATAAAATCCCAATCATTGAATATATTGTACATATTGGGAACATCCCAAGAAGCTGAAGACTAGACCACATATTTTTGAAGCAAAATCTCATCATGAGCCAATAAAAATAATTAAAAAAGCTTTTATCTTAACTGACGTCTCTTTTAAGCTGCAAACTGTAAGTAAATAAAGCAATAAATTTTGTCATTATATCCAATTAAGAGCTGCTGGAAGAGAATAGGAAGCGAAACTTATACGTAGATGGTAAGCCATTCAAACTTCTAACCAAAAGCGGCTTTAAACACAGCCTCGGTACTGTAAATCACGTATGAGGACAAAACTAAATGCTCCACTCACTAAAAAAATAGAAAATGTCCCAAAAATGTTCAAACCTGTTGCGAAGGGAGAAAACAATAACTCTCAGAAGAAAAAAAAATTATTATATTTTATAAAATTACGCTTACTGCACACACGTCAGCAACAAGTCGTATGAAAATAACAAAAAATAAAAATGACAAGCTATCCAAAATATTTGCACGCATTAATGTAAGCACTCATGCGTACACATACTTTCAGGCGTCGTTTTACCCAAAATCTGCTCGACCATTCACGCCGCTGCGTTGTCAACAGTGCCATCAGACATACAGAAACGTTCGCAGTTCAATTGTCACCAGTTGGACATTTATTTGCGCATTTGTTTCATTTTATCCGTTGTCAGTTTATTTTTATGTATATTTCTTTTGACAGCTATAAAAACAAACCCCTTTTCAATTGTACAGTAAA
>JAWMAG010000008.1:14855000-14867500 GCA_037013455.1 Ceratitis rosa | reverse complement strand
TTTTATGTATAAACAGCGTAAATAAATACAATTCTCTGCGTTTCAATGAATTTATTTTGCTTTAATTTAAAACCGTTTTCATTTATTTATTATTATTGTTTTTTTTTTTGCATTCATTTAACCCTTCAGCATGTGACATACATAATTAGCATGTTAACGGTTTTTGTGAAGAACGCTGGCAAATTGTCCACCAGCCATTTAAGTGATATTTACACAGCTTTTAGTTTCTCATGTCGCTTCAATTAGCAATTGTTATGGGAATAAATTTGACTTTAATTACGATATTTACTTATATATGGATATACTATAACACAGTATTAATTTGGCAAAAAAATTGTAACATACCTATATATGTACACATTGTACAAGTGAATTTAAGGAAAATTATATTAACAACTCATTTGCGTGAGCTTTAAAAAATTTCTCTTTTTTGCTAGAAAGACATCGAGCTCAACTTATGGAAAATATTTCCAACAAATCTTTATCTCGACAGTGAGAGACCAAAACTGTGCAGTAGAAACTATTTGGAATTTAGTGCATAATTGAAGAATAAGTATTTTTATGCAATCATTACTTGGTAGGTTTCAAGAAGAACTCCGAGCTATGCTATATATGCGATCAAAAGTCTTCTGTTAAAGCAATTTTTCGAAAGTATAAGTAGAATGCCAATAAAGAAGAATATAAGTTGAACGTATATTTTCATACAAATTGTGACCAAACTAATAATTAAAAGAAAAAACAGCCAAACACTCACTCGCTGTCATATTTAACTTAAGCAGATTGTCGACCATCCCACCCACTTATCCATCGCTTATTTCTTTACGATTGTCAAGCTGAAACATTCATTTTGAAATAAATCGCCCAAAGAGAGCAGGCAAACCAAAAGTTTTTGAAACATTTGAATGAAATATATTTTCTTTTGCTCTGTTGCACTGCTGTATTTTCTTAATATTTTACTTATTTTTTTTATTAATTTTCTGCATAAATGACAATCGCAGCTTATCGCATTAAAAGTATCATTTTACCGGCGGCTTTCTTATTTCAATGGCTCGGGGGATGTAAATGTTTTCAAGGTGACTGCTGCAAACGGTTACTGACCGTGATGATTTGGCTTGTAGCTGACAGCTGATGAAGGTCCCGTGCTGGGATGGAAACATTTTAATACATTCTTTGTTTTTACTCTACTCCATTGTTATATACCATATTTAAAAAAAAATTCCACTGTACCTACAATGTTGTTGTTATTGTGGCTTCATTGAGGCTCATTTCGTTGTGAATGTTAAATTAATTAGATAATTCTTATCCGCATGACTATGCTTACATAGATACATGCATGGCAAAATCAACTCAGTTCGACATTCTGATCGATCGGTATAAATTTTAGCTGGTTTACCTCTTCTCTTCCTGGTACTTACATACTTCGGATCAAAGTTAATATAAAGGGTGGTTAAATTGTAAGGGCCACACAGCTAACGAAACAATGGCTCTTTTGCGCAACAAATTCAATTTTTTCTCTGGGGTTATTTGAAAGAAAAGGTGTACGTCGATAAGCCAGCAACAATTCGAGAGCTAAAGGATGAGATAATTCGGCACATTAACGGCATAGAAACTCCATTATGCCTCAGCGTCATCGAAAATTTGGACCATCGTATGGAGGTGTGCCGCCGAGGTCGCGGCGCTCACTTGGCCGATATTTTGTTACATACATAATTGAGTAATACCAATATATCATAATAAAATAAAATTTCAATAATTTCCTAAATAGTTTGTGTTTTATTCAAAATCAACATCGGCCCTTGAAAATTTAACCATCCTTTACATATCAATGCTGACCTTGGAATCTTGTTATTCAAGTTGATGTTCGCTTTCTTAGCAATTGTCGTCCAGTATGATGGCTAAAAACTTTACTTCAGCTCTGAAAAGAAGGTGAATTCTATATACCATCTTATGTGTACAGAAATTCGCTTTCAAATTTCTATGTCCTACAAAAATCGATGCCAGACTTGTTGTTGTCACTGTTGTGGTTCATTTCATTACTGCATTCATATACTTTACGAAACAGCTGTAATTATTATTTCATTTCGATCGTAATTAAATTTAAATTGTCCCTGCATTTCGTTCACCTTGCTTTGTATTGCATTCGCGTACGTTGTCATTTCAATTTAAATTTTCGCAAATCGCCAAATGGTGCCAAAACAAAATTAATTTCTCATTTACTTACTCACCCTAGAGCCTGCTCTCTCTCCCTCTCTCTTCTGCTCTCCTAATTTTATTGCTCTGCTTATAACTGCACTGTATATTTGTCTTTTACATACAACTTTCGTGTATTTCTTTATATTTACTTTGTTTGTTTGTATGTATATACTCCTGCGTGCTTGAAAATATATGCAGCGCGTTGTAAACTAATTAAATACGTGACTCACTTTTGCTGTGATTTGTTTCCTTAAAAGCGCATCGACGCTGTTTGTGAAATGTGAATTGCATGCGGATTTTTTTTCTGGGTGTTTGCTTAGCAGCTCACAGATTGTTCTTCCGCTGACCAGTGGACTCTTGTTCTTTTTAGCTCAAAGTGAGATATTTTCCTGAATAGTTGCTTTAAGCTTGGATGTGTGATTTTTCTACCTACAAAACTACGCAAGTCACATTCCTCCAAAATAATAGCGTCACATTTGTTTACCTCAGTGAATATGTCGAGTTTCGTTCGAAGACGAGGAATTGGCAGAAACACTACATGTGCCTAGAGGAGCAATTTGCCAACATTTAAAAGCCATGGGAAAGATCCAGAAGTATGGAAAATGGGTGCCACACCAGCTGAACGATAGACAAATGGAAAATCGAAAAACCGTTTGTGAAATGCTGCTTCAACGATTCGAAAGGAAATCTTTTCTGCATCAAATTGTCACGGGGGACGAAAAATTGATTTATTTTGAGAACCCGAAGCGAAAAAAATTATGGCTTCCCCTGGTGAAGCTGGCCCATCGACTGCAAGGCCAAATCGCTTTGGCCGTAAGACAATGCTCTGTGTTTGGTGGGACCAGTGTGGTGTGGTGTACTACGAATTGTTAAAACCTGGTGAAACGGTGAACACGGATCGCTACCGACAATAAATGATCGATTTGAATCATGCGTTGATCGAAAAACGGTCGGAATAGGTCCGAAGACATGGCAAAGTTTTCTTGCAACATGACAACGCGCCGTCTCATACTGCTAAACTGGTAAAAGACACATTAAAAACACTAAATTGAGAAATATTATCGCACCCGTCGTACTCTTCAGACCTCGCCCCGTCCAACTATCACCTTTTCGCATCGATGGGGCACTCCCTTGCAGAGCAGTGCTTCGCTAATTTTGAAGAAGAGAAAAATTTTTTTTGGAATGGTATCCATAATTTGCCTGAGAGATGGGCGAAATGTGTAGAAACCAATGGTCAATACTTTTAATAAAAAAATTTTGAGATTCCTCTGAAAATTAAGTGTTTTCTTTATCGAAAAAACCGGCAAACTTCAACTAACACACCTGGTATAACCTGGATATAGCACCTTGTGATTTCTGGTTACTTCCAAAAATTAAAAAAATATTAAAAGGAAAGGTCTTTAATAGCAACGAGGAGATAATTGATGTGGTAAATGCTGAACTTTATAAGCTTAAAAAGCGAGATTTTCAAGACTGTTTTCAGAAATGGATGTATAGGCTTAAGTAATGCATAGAAGTCAATGGCGATTATGCAGAGAAAATAAAAAAGGACAAAGATTGCAAACACATAGAAAAAGAATTTTTTTCTGATCAACTTACCGAACTTTTGTTAATCCCCTTGTACATTATATACTCGTAGATCTCATTTTGGAGACACGCCATTACTGGTGCAGCAAATTGCTTGAAACCTCACAAAAGTAACTATCCATAAATGCATAAGTTGAAAATCCATTATTGTTTTCCTCACACTTACAAACGCCTTCTGCCATTCAATGGCAACAGATATTCTCACCTATTGGGTGAAGCCACAAAAATACAAGACCGCACAGTAGCTAAAAGTGAGATTAGAAAAATATTTTATAAAACACAAAAATGCCAAAACAACAAAAGCTACTAACTATTACATACTTCCGATGCTTACATTCTTTTAGATATGTACTAGTAGACGTAAAAATAGACAATAAATACATTGGTGAAACGCAACAATTATTATACACAGATACTTAAGCTCACATACACTTCTTTATTGTATGAAAAAGTACCAAAAAGGTAAAGAAAACAGTGTTGCATGAACAAGTAAGTGGAAAAATTGAGGAAACGTGAAGTGTAAATTTGGTATTATATTTACGCAATGGACGATAGGAAAATTGAAAAACACCCATATACCATATATGTATATATGCTCACACATACTCTCCTTCGTTGTAATGCCCAGCAAATTAAACAACAATACACAATTTCTGACATTCACCAAAATGTATTTGGAGTGAATATGACGATGTGGTTGAGTATCGTTAAAGCCAACTCCTGGTAGTTGTAATGTTATTATAAAGAAAGCATCGAGTAGGCGTAACATCTGCACGTGTCATCTTTGTGTGTCCAAAGCAAACAATGTAATTTTCATTGCCTCCCACGGAAAGGCTCTATAAAATTTATTTATTTCAAGTGGGCAATTCAAAGTGAAGGTCGTTTGGACAAAGAAGAAAATTTCTTATTTACCAATGAAGTAGGCACCGCTTACTCGATATTAACCGTATCAGCCATAGCGCGTCACTCGGTTCTCCTCTTCGCTGTTTGGCGGCAGTTTGAAATACCGCGTGAAACCGTGTAGATCTCCAGCTGATCACTCTAATGCTTGCACTGATGCGTCCTGCATAGCATACTTACACGTCTGGAGCGCTTCATTAAATCGGACGACATGACGTAACCAGCGTAGCCGCTGTCTCTTCATTCCCTGAAATACGTCAATATCATCGTATAGCTCGTACAGCACATCGTTCCATCGTCTGCGGTATTCGAAGTTCACGCAACGGAGTAAATTTTTTTACTGTCATTCACCTGGGAGTGACCCGAAACGTTTCTTTGACATATGGTTCAAACAGCTTCGACGACTTTAGGTCTTATACCAACTATGCTCTGGGTATCCAACAAACATGTTTGTAGGCGATCTAAAGTGAGAAGACGAATACCCTTGTGGTTATGTGTTAGGGTTTGGGACCCACCACATGAAAAAATTTCTTTAGATGACGACCCCACAAAGGAGAAGACTGAGACAGGGTACACAGAAATTAATCGAAATTGCTATTGGGAGAACTTAAAATATAATTTTCAGAATAATAATTTTAACAGCCAAAAATCCTTAAAATATTCTATGAGATTAATAAAAAAAAAGATGAGTGGAACTTATGGTAGGCAAAATAGTGTGATAGCATCTTGTCACGATTACCATGCCCCACACCCAGAGCCCATACCTTATTGAAAAACGACAACAATGCAATTAATAATGGTGCAGCATTTCATTCATGTGGCTGCCGCAGCTGGCCTCGTAGTAACCCATTCTCTCGACCAAATTTTTCGAACCATTTTCGGTTGTGTGGTCTCCTATGTCTGCATTAGAGACTGCAATGTCATTTATCAAGTCGATATTCATCTCTGGATGGTTGGCGTAACACTTATTCTTATTGGCTCTCCTAAAAAACTAGTCATACGGAGGCAAATAGCAGCTGTGAAGCGGTCAGTTGGCAACGAGCCTTCCTCTAATTATGCAATTTTCGGGCACGGTGCGCAAAATGACGACTGACGTTCGTTGTGTGGCATAAGACCAATGTAACCGTCGGTCTACGTGCCGTACAAAACAGTAGAACGGTTGAGAATGTATCGGCACTTCCTTGGTTACATGTAGGTTTTCTGATCCTTAAACTCAAGGCAGTTTTGCTAGTTAAAAAATAATTTTTCGGTAAAAGTTTTTTAGTTTTTGCGAACAGCTCCGGTGGAAGGCTCACCATTTTATTGTTTTCAAATTTTTAATTTTTCAGGAGTGAACTTAACCATTCCGTAAACCGCAAACTTTGCACTCAACACTTAAAGCTAACTAAATCGAACTCAAACAGACATATAAAAGACACAATCGACAACGCAAAATTTGTATGAAACATGTGTAGTAAGTCACTATCTCCGCACAGACCATTTACGAGCAGCCAATAATAATAAGTCTATGCGAAGCCACTAAAATTGGCGCCAGCAACGGTAATGGCACATCAATAAACGAATAATGGATGAGGCAAATGGGAAAAAACGAAAATTGTTGTTAAAACGTGTTCACTTCTTCTAAGCCAACAAAGGTATTATCTATGCATGACTTTGACCTAGCTTTATGCAGCAGTATAACACACATGTGAATGTGCGAGATGTGAATGTTTGAATTTGCGTGGCCTTTGACGAATTCTTTTGTTTCTTTACAACTGGCATTGCCATTCATTGGACTTGAACATTTTGTCATCAGTACTAATGTGTCCTCTAAGAGCTCAAGGATGGTGCGTTTGTAAATGTACGAGCACATTATAAATATATATATATACATTAGACAGTATTGAAAAAAAATTCGCTGTCCAGGCCCCCACTAGATTTCCTCCCATATTCGACATTTATAGTGCGTCCTCAAGGTTTTTGTTGAGCGACTTAGAAGAGTTTGTAGGGTTTAAACCTGTTTGTAAATATTTCTTTGTCAAAGATAAAATAACAGATTGGGTATATTATTAGCATAATTTTACATACACCTATTCAATTAAAATTAGTTTGTGACTTATTTTCCAAATATATTTTTTAGGGACAAGCAGAGGGACATTCAAAGAGGTGGTTAGTATTGTGCGAGGACTCAGGGAATATTGGATATACATGTTGTTGTTGTTGTTGTTGTTGTTGTAGTAGTAGTGGTTCCCTAACTCCGCTTAGGGCAGGCTTTGTCAATCTAAGTCATCGAGGTCATCTAAAGGAAGGTCCAGGAAACGTGCTGTTTCGACGGGATTGGACTAAAGGGAGAGGGGGTTATATGAGTCGGTTTAAGGGGGCATGTGAAGAGGTGGTTAGTGTCGTGCGGAGATTCTCCACATGCAGAGCATACGTTGGGTATGCTGGGGTCGAATCTGGATAAGCAGGAGTTTAACTTGCTACAATATTCAGATCTAAGTTGTGCCGGGGTCACGCGAGTCTCTCGAAGCAGCTCGAGCTCGTTGTCTGCAAAAGGTGGTGGCTTAACTCCGAGCACGCCATTCACGGGAAGGGAGTCTTTGAAGATGTTGACTGACTCCTGGTGAATGGCGTTCAGTGCTTGTCTGTACGCCGTACTGTCCAGCGGTTGTTGCACGTGTTGCTGGATGGTGCTCTTCAAATCAAGTACTACCTTTCTGATGTGCTTAGGTGGAGGTTCAGTTTCAATGAGTTGCCTGCTAGGGGCTCCCTAAGGAAGCATCCCAGTAGGAACTGCTTGCACAGCAAAGCATTATGCTCCTTAACTCGTAACATAGATGCTTCGATGTGCAAGTGATGCTCCGACGACATCAGGAGGTTTCCTGTCGCAGTCCTAAGGGCGGTTTTTTGACAGGCCTGTAACTTCTTCAACTGCGTCTCGTTCGTCCCCGGCGCCCAGATCGGTGCAGCGTAGTTACATTTTTGGTTCCATGAAATCAAAATCTAGCAGATATTGTATTTTAGTTTATGTAAAAATATACTGTATATCGGGTGAATATACATATGTACCTCACTGTTCCTAAAAGATTTCAGGAATTTCACACTTAATACACAGCAAAGAACCAACTGTACATTCCTAACATAGCTTTAGTGGGAGTTACATTAGTACGAGAACAAGAAGAAGAGATGGAAAGGAAGCTCGCTCACTCCTCCTTTTCGCACATTTTCAAATTGTTTGAAGCTAAAGCAAATAACCAGCGAGCAGTGGATAAATTGAAAATCCCTTATTGATATTTTCCCACTTACAAACGTCTGTTGTCGTTTACCGCCCGAGAGATTTTCACACCTTCAATTTGAGAATCAATATGAGTTGGAGACTCAAACTACAACTACTACAAGTGACTGCTTGCAAAACGAAATAAAGATCAAATGATTGACAGTTAGACAACACAAAAAAATTGCAGTAGCGTAAGGCGCTAGAAGGAGTGTAGAAAGAGTGCAGAGAGCGGAAGTGGGATAAGTATTTTGTCGACCAAAATAAAAACATTGTGGAAACAACAGCAAAGTAATCAAACAAAGAACTTAGGGGTGGTGCTTTTGATATTGAAGATGTGTAAATTTCGCATTATATTTGCCCAATGGACTGTATAAACCTCTGAGCACTTTCACATATACGTACATACATACATATAAAACAAAATTAGTAAGTGTATGGGTGTTTCAGTGGGCTGCAACGCCCAACAAATAAAATCACAACACTTGCTTGTACTTGTATATCCCAAAAATGCGTTTAAATTGAATGCAGCAACGCGGATACTCATGTTTAGTACTGCTAAAATGAACTCCAGTGAGCTGTAACGTACATAGCACAGATGGAATGGTAGCGAGGTGCAGTTTGTATATACGAGATAAAGCCAAAGGGTACATACTCGTATAAAGTTTAAAAATGAAAGAAAATATAAATTGATGAAATTTTCCGAAAACATTGATTATATCAATTTGTAATTTTCAAAAGATCTCTATTTGTTTTTTTTTAATTTTTGGAATGCACATATATTTGGGAATATTATTATCCGAAAATCTGACGTTGATCCGACAAACAGTCTCGGAGATATGATCGTATCAATAAGGACGACTCGTGTCGTTCGAAAATAGACGAAGCGCAAGTTTAACTTAGTGTAAATGGTTCGCAAAACTTTAAATGGGTTTTTCTCAAACACGATCTTCTAAGACATATTTTTAGCTAATGATCGAAGGAATAAAATTTTTGACAATAATTTCGATTTTTTAAGCCACTTTGAAGTGTAGAATTTCTTACAGAAAATTTAGTTTTTTTTTTGTTTTTTGAAACCACCATTTTGTCATAAATCAAAATTCCTTCGATCATTACCTGTATTCCTCCATTATAATACTAAATTGTTTTCGTTTTCGGGTTTCAGATAATTTTAAGCAGAAATAGGTATATTCCTCACCGCCACACACCTTTTTTTATAGGCCCTTCTGGAGATCGGCTACAGGAATAAAATGATCCAATATTTTTTTAAAATTAATATTTTATTGTGAAACTACATTAAATTCAGTATATTAACATGTTTTTTTTTTAACTTATAGAATAAAATGCCTCTAAAAAAATAATTAACGAAGAAAAGCATTTATTTTGTTTTACAAGTGGATATAACCCCTTAATAGAAAAACTAATACCAACTTTAGTCGACTTAGAAATATTAATTAACTGATGCTATATTGACGTTTAAAAAATATTAGTCCACAACTCCTTTTGAACCTGTTCAGACCATATATTATCGTAGAAGATGAAAAATTACAACAAGCGTCGAGCGGTAGAAGTTGCTACTCCGGAAACAACCACGTCTTCTCAACATACTTTTTTTCCAGACACCCTTCTTCGTATAGAATGCTTATCTGGAATGCCCAAACCTGGTTAAAAATGAACAAGAGAACATAAAAAAACATAGAATCTGTCAATGACCTGCAGATTGCGTATCCACTGGATATCGGTTAAAATGTGAAACTTAGAAATGGATGAAAATATACAGACATCGGCCAGTTTTGTAATTAATATGTTGTCCTGGATTACATAAACATTCATTCTTCACCATAACAATGCGAGCTCTTACACCTCGACTGAAACAATTGCATTTTTGGGCACTCAAAACATCGATCTCTGATGACTCATTCACCGTATAGTCCAGACTTGGCACCGAAGGATTGCTTTTTATTCCTCTAAGTATAAAAATTAACTGAGAGGTCAACGATTTTCGACATTTGAAAAGGCGTTTGATGCAAAAGTGCATAATTTGGAGATACCTCAATCAGAGTGGCAAAAATGCTTTGACAATTGGAAAATGTTTTCAGAGCGAATAGAAAATACAGAAAAATATAGAGCGAAAACGTATATTAGACTGCTGGAAATGTGAATGATCCACGGTGCGGAAGGCTAATTGTAAAAGGTGGCGGTAAAATAATGGAGATCATCGAGTTTGGTCGTCATGTAATCGATTGTCCAAGAGCTAAACTTTGCACAAAAATAAGTTCAAAACCTCTTTAAAAAGGCTGGATACACAAAGAAGCTCGATACATAAAGTTCACGAGAAAAAATACCAAATTTCCATCTGCGAATCGCTGGTGAATCATAAGACAATGAACTCATTTTTGAAGCGAATGATGATTGGTGATAAAAAGTCTACCCCATACAGCAACGTCAAATGAAAACGATCGCGGTCGAAGGGCATTGAACCGGCACAAATGGCCTCCAAGCCTGAATTGAAGACGAGGAAGGTTTTGTTGCTGCAAAGAATTGGTGAGATTGGCAAAGAATCATCCACTATGAGTTATTCCACTACTGCGAAACTCTTATTTCGGACTTACACTGTCAGCAATTGGACCGTATGAAGAGAGCAATAGCCCCTAAGCGCCAGGCTTTTGGCCAACAGGAAAGACTTGTGCTTCATCAGCACATCGATAGTGACTCGAAAGAACTTGTTTCGGAGGTTGCTATGCATTCATCTGATATAGCGGACATCGCACAAAGTGATAATCTTCTGTTTCTGCTTTTGGCGAAAGAATTGGCTGGTGAAGAATTGACTTCAAGTGAAGCCAGCGAAAATCGATGCAATGCCAAAATAATGGATGTCCTTTCACTTGACCTGATATTTGTTTGTGTTCCCTCATATTTCTTTAGCTGAAATTTATTGTAGTGAGAACTTACACATTTTAGAGAGCTTTAAACAGTTTTTATAAATAAAAAATAGAACAAAAATGTTGCTAAACCAAAGAATGTTGCTAAAGAGGCAAATGTTTCTGAGTGAAAGTGGAGACATTTTTTTTAACAATTTTTAAAACTCACACGAAATCGGCCAAAAAACCCAATTTCAAGATTTCTCTTTTATTTTACTTCTATATTCCATGACTTTCTTGTAAAATACACTGTTAAAACCCTGCACAGCTGACCCTAAAACCTCCTCAATTTTCATAGAATGAAAAATATGTCATTTATTGAATAATTAAATGCACCAATTGCACAGAATTTTGCTATAAACTAGGCTCATATCAAACACAAACAAACTTCGCTTGCCAGATCTACTTTAATCTTGTGTGAGCGAATGAATAAATTTAATCAAAAGCAACGTAGCAACACAAATGCAGCAAATAATGCCTGAAAATTCGCAGAAAATCTATTTTATTTAATGGCAAATGCTAGACTTTTTATGCTTTCACACGTACACTCGTCAGCGGATATTCTTACATATTTATTATATACTCGTATACACATATATTTATATGCGCGCGTGCATGTGTGGTGTAGAGATGATGTGGTAGTGTGGGTAATCGTTTACTTACACTTAGATAGTTTATATCCAATACAGCTGCGAATGAGCAGCTACAATACATAGCTCACCATGTCTCATTTTTATTGCATATTTATTTACTGTTTGTTTGGCATTGTAATAACGGTGTTGGCCATTTTTTGCGCCCTCTTTGTCTTTTCTTCATAAAAATACAAACGCATCATTCATGCGCTGCCATAAATTCCGTTTTCGAAATGTATTTACTTTGGCCACATGTGGCTGAGTGTGAGTTCGCATAAATAGCCGTCCAAGCGTTAACTGTAATGCGATAAGCAATAAAGCACGAACGGTGTTATTAGGCTTTGAAAGTAAAACGCCCACAAAATACGCCTAAATCATTTCGAATGTAATTCGGTATAGATGAGTGCAGTTGTTGGAGATATCTCAATGTGGATTTATACGCATGTGTGTTTGTAACATTAATGAACGTGAAGGATAGTGAAAGCACCCTACAGGAAATCAGTAAACAAGTTTTAAAAATCCCCTTCAGAGGTTCAAAGTGTTTTTCCATTCATTTTAAGGATAAATATGAGAAATTGCATTTAACAAGGTTTACTGTCATTAGTATGTGGGAAAGAAAACTCGGTGGAAGATTAGCTTTCTCGAATGGCTTAAAACTGAAGTATGGAACATAATCTGATATGCTTTTAGTTCAAAAATTCATATAGCAATATATATACTTGTATTATTATTTTTTTTTAATTGGCACTTTGTAACCGCTGAAGCGATTTTCGGCCGAAAATTCTCGTATATACATATAATAAAATTGACGCTTTGTAACCGTTGAAACGATTTTTGGTCCAGCTCCTCCTCCAATTTGTGGTACGATGTTTTTCTAACATATGGAGGGACCTACACTTTCTTTAAGCCGCCTCCAAACGGCCAATGTATTCTTATTAGAAGCTTTTACTTCATGTAAGGACTAGACATTCCCGGCTGAGGGGTGCGTGAAATAAAAAGAATTTTCTCTTTCAC